>BCLH01000529.1:23349-89979 GCA_001602315.1 Zoysia pacifica | reverse complement strand
GGTGTCAAATAAACCTGCTCTTCTTAATTGATATGTTCTGCCTTAAAACTGGCAAGAAAATCACCCAGTAGATAATGATGCAGTCCCCGTTGTGCATCATGCAATGTTTGAACTTGCAGCGGTTCCTCGACGTCCATCGTCACCTGACTGGCAACGACAGCGATGGCGAAATATTTAGCAGTGCCGCCAATGATTGAATGAGAGTACTCAGTACGTAGAGTGATACTGAGAGAGATACGAGGATATTATGGTCAGCTCTTGCGTGAGCGTGACATGTCTGGTGGTGTCAACCAGATCAGTCACACTTTGAGGTCCCGATGTTTCAGATTTTCGGTTAAAGTCAGAAGTTAAAACAAACCGTCTTTATGAGAAAATCAACTAAAGGCTAAAGAGATCATCACAACTTTTTAACTAGTCGACGACAAGTTTTCACAGAAGACCAAAAACTACAGTTCAAACAAATACGCACTTGAGATGGAGTGTATACGTGGGGCGCACTTAAAAGAAATGTTCTTCAGAAAGAGTGAGGTTTTGCCAGGTGTGTGAAGATTCTTGGCGGTTGCTGGACCCAAATCAGCCAGCTAAGTAAAAGTAGTTGTAGTAGCACAGGCCTGAATGGATGCTTCATTTCCAAGCGTCATTGCCTGCGCTCTTGGGTAATCTCTCGGTATGGAGCAGGATCGTCTAACGAGAGTTAGACCGACGAACGCCCGTCGGTTGCCGTGCATTCCGCATCGGACGATCGCGGCTTCGTCAGTAAGTCCTCGCTGCTGCCAGCCACGATGCGTTCCCGCAGAGCAAAAAAAATTAAATTTCCTCTTAAACATTCAAAAAACTAAAAGCTTTTATTAGCCATTTTAAATTTTTTATTAATCACTAATATTAAATTTTTTCTTTATTAAGAAATATTCTTAGTAAATATTCAAAAATATTGAGGAATTAATTTTTAAAATTTAAGGAAGTTACCTTAAGTTTCTAAAATTTTTCAAAGTTGTTTGTAGGTGCCCTCTGAGTTATTCTCTAAGTCTTCCAAAATTGTTTTGTTGGTTACTAAAATTTTCTAAAGTTGTTACGGTAGTTCTTAAAAAATATCAACTATCCCTATTAACTTTATTTTCTTATTAAGGAATATTCTCAGTAAATATTTGGAAATCATCAGGAATATTCTTAGTTTTAGAATTTTTTTAATGGTTAATCTTTAAAAATTTAAGAAAGTTTGTTTCGTTAAGCTCACCTTGTTAAGCTCTTCGTGTAGGTGCATTTTGAGTTATTCTCAAAGTTTACCGAAGTCATTAAGCTAGTTCTCAAAATTTTCTAAAGTTATTTTTGTTAGTCTCAATTTTTTTAAATTCTAGAAAACTTAGAGAATAACTCAGATAACATCTACACGAAGAGTTTGATGAGACGAATCTAACAAAATAATTTTGAGAAACTTTAACTTCAGAAAACTTCTTTAAATTTTTAAAGATTAATTTCTTAATATTTTAAATATTTATTGAGAATATTCCTTAATAAAGAAAAAATTTAATATTAGTGGTTGATAAAAATTTGAAATTTTAAATGGCTAATAAAAACTTTTAGTTTTTTTAATGTTTAAGAAGGAATTTATTTTTTTTCCTCCGCCAGAACACACGTGGCTGGCAGCTGCGGGAACTTACTGAGGAAGCCACGATCATCCGATGCAGAACGGACGGCAACGGACTGGCGTTCGTCCGTCTAACGCTCGTTAGCCGATCCCGCTCCCTCGGTATACCAGCGCAGAAGTATAAAGGTACCTTAGCAAGATGAACCGGCAAAGTCAAACGATATTCATTGGGTGTTCGGGCAAGGAAAGGACTTATTGCGCCATTAAAGCGATTTAGATGCTTAACTGCCGGCCAATATAAAGAACAATAAGCAATCCCGGCAGCAGGTGGTCGCAGCGCTATCGGCGAAAGCAAACCCCAGAACTCGGGTTCAGAATGATTCGAGAAAGTCAGAAACTTACGGGATCCGCCAGCGAAAACGAAGGAAATCTCCGTTGGCTCGTGCTGTGATGTTTGCCCGTGGAAACGACGGGGGACGTGCCGCGCCGGAGCACATGCTCGCCCGTGCTCAGGTAGGCCTATCAGTCCGTGGCGAAAACAAAAGACACCTGCTCTGTGCTCGATGGACGGCGCTCTAAAGTGTCCGAGGTAATGCGTTGCTTGATGATCAAGCATAGAAGCGGTATGTAGCTTCTGTGCATGATGGCAGTGCTGGGTGATCAGACTGAGTGTTTAGATCAAGTGAATTTCGGACCGTACTGACAAAGGAGGCTAGTGCTGGCACCGGCAGGTGCAGTGAAGTGTGGGCACTCCTGGATGGACCGATGGAGGAACGCTTACACGGTAGTACAAATAATAGAGTTCTTTGCGAGCGGAAAAGCAGAGCATCTATATGAACAGATCTTTCACATGGTGGTGTTGGGTGATGGGCTGATGGGGTTTCACCTTGGGCCCATATGCTTGGCGCCCAGCCACGTGGCCAACTTCGAAGCGGTTAGTCAGGAGCTGCATCAAGTAGAGCCCTGAACCTGAAACCAACCAACCACACAGTACCGAAGGAAAGAAACAAAGGCAGCACCGCCGCTCGCTGGTGCCCGGTGGACGACAACTAGGCTGCTCACGGCGCGCCGCGGGGTACCGGACCATTGGCACATGCGCTCGCCTTTGTGATCGAGTGATGATGCCTCAGGTAGGCCACGGACCACGGCAGAGAGCACCTGCCCCGACCTCATTGGACTTGGGCGGCGCCTCGAAATGGTCCGAGATTACGCGTCGCTTTCGCGCCGTGGCTGTGCTGCCTGTGGTCGGTTGCCTGTTCGTGGTTGATCGGAGTCGTCATGATGCGTAGTATAGTATGGTAATTTGCAAGAGTGTCGGTCTCCCTGGTAATGGTTGCATCGATCCAACATGTCGACCCAGAAATGCGAAGCGCGGTTGTTCTGGACTGCTTTTCTAGCTGTGCAGATCGTCATTCTTCCTCGGTCGGACCTGGTAATCGGCAGTGGTTACGTCAGAGTTTGCAGGGTGGTGGAAGCCTTTCAAATCTCATGTCAGGCCAGTAAGTTGCCCAGTTTCTAAAGAGATTTTGACGCCGGCGCCCGGTTTCGCAAGATACGCTGGTTTCCGGTGGGCAGCCCTGGCGAGCCGTGGTGGGTACACCGAGTTAAGGTGGTGGTTAGCTATCATTTCATTCAATCGAGGAGCTTATTAGTAGACCTCTAGTTCCTAATCAAAGACGTTTTGACACCGGCGCAACGTGACGAGCGGCGATTGGCGACGCGTCATCTCGCTTCCGTCCTCAGGTGCTCAGCTGATAGGGACCCAGGAAATGGGGAACGCTAGCTTAGGGAGCCGCCTCGGGTGCGTGCTCGTGCGCTTGGCTTCATGGCGAGGCAGGCAGCGCGCGTTCGGATATCAGTAACGACCCAGACCGCCGGAGGCGGCGGTCGCTGCGAAGCGACGTGACGGCGCGGATGGGTCGCCTCTATAGATTCTGGCATCGGATCCACGGGCTTTATTAAGGGCGGAACAATGGAACAGCCACCGTGCATGGCGTTCGGCGGGTGAGGTGACCAAGTCCATCCCGAATGGAAAAAATCGGACCGTGCTGCCGAGACGGAGAGCACTGCTGATTGAGGAGGGGCTTTCTGCTGATCGATGACCGGGGCATGAAACTGATGGGCAGGGCACGGAATTGAGTTTGGTTTCTAACTTTGGGCCCAGGCCCAGGCCAAGGCCCAGTTCTGCTGCTGTCGAGCTGGAGCAGAAATTGAATGAAGCCCGTTGATCCAGCGAAACAAGCTCGTCGGCTGCATTCAAAATGAATTCCATGATTTGAAGAAAGAAATACAGTAATATAGATGGGCAGTTTAGTCCTCCATGCACTTTTAATTGCCATTCTACCTCTGACTGTGTGAATTACTACCTCTATTTTTAAATAATTGACACCGTTGATTTTTAACATCAACTTTTACCATTTATCTTATTAAAAAAAAATTTCAATGTGTAAAATTATTAGTTATATTTTAAATACTACTAATGATAAAGTAAATTATAACAAATAATTCTATATTTTAATAATTTTTTAAAATAAAATAAATAGCCAAAATTAATGTTAAAAATTAATTGTGTCAATAATTTAAAAACGGAGAAAGTAAGAAATATACTGTAAAAAAAAGGAGGCGAGAGAGATAAAAATATACTGAAGTGAAAATAATACCTCTTGTGGGATAAATTTTAAATTATAGAATGATAATTAAAAATGAAAGGGAGTGTACATTCAATAACATTCGATCCCATTATTAGGTGACGTGGTTGATCAGGTACGGCCCATTTGTGTACTCACGTCAGTTCTTCCGCTCGACCTTGTCGTATCGTCTCAGGCGTCTACTTCGTCCGGCAGAAGCATATTCCTGGCGTTAAGCTCCGCGCTGCCACCGGGCTACGTGACAAGAACCTACTCCGATCAAGCCATCTCATTGGAGCGCACGGCCTGCAGTGCTAGTCAGTCGATCACTAGCTGGGTTCCAATACTCCGTCTCCCCAAACGCCCAATGACATCTTGATCAGTTGTTCCCTTCGAACAAGGCAACTCGGCTGGTTGCGTGTTGTGCTGTTTGGGTCGACCGGCTTCGATCAATGGCCGGGGAGGAGGAGGATAGGCATGGGAGGAAGCCGTCGTTGACGGAGCTGGTGCGCTACGCCGACGCGCGCGACCGGTTGCTCATGGCGCTCGGTGTGCTAGGGAGCTTCGGCGACGGCATGATGCAGCCGCTCTCCATGCTCGTGCTCGCAGACATCGTCAACAGCTACAGCGGCGGGACAGCAGCCGGCGGCGCCTTCAGCTCCGCCGCCGTCGACAAGGTTTGTCGTACTCTTTGACGTTCCCGCCATGGGCGGCTCTAATGTCGCCCTTCCGTGCTTGCAGTTCGCGCTTCGGCTACTGTACGTCGCGGTTGCAGTGGGCATCTGCTCTTTTCTCGGTGGGTAACGGCCGTTGCACACTTCCACTATGTTAGTTTTGAAGTGCCGGCGGGGCATTTCATCGTCCACGCAAGTGTTAAACCTACTCATCATTCGCGTGAGCAGAGGGCCTGTGCTGGACGCGGACGGCGGAGCGGCAGGCGTCGAGGATGCGGCGGCTGTACCTGGAATCCGTCCTGCGGCAGCAGGTAGAGTTCTTCGACGCCGCGGCGCCAAACTCGCAGGCCACCACGTTCCGGGTCATCTCCACAATTTCCGACGACGCCGACGCCATCCAAGACTTCCTCGCCGAGAAGGTCTCTCTCTTCTTCGCTCTTGCGTGCCCACGCAACACTCCCTAAATTCGTGCCACCGGAACCGAGAAACAGAGCTTCAATCGGTTGCCTTCTCCATGTTTACAGCTGCCAAACGTTCTTGCCAACATGACACTCTTCTTCGGCTCGTTGGTCGTGTCGTTCGTGTTCGCGTGGCAGCTGGCGCTGGCAGGACTCCCGTTCATGCTCCTCTTCGTCGTGCCGAGCGTGGTGCTGGGCAAGCGGATGGTCGCCGCGGCGGGGGAGGCGCGGGCGGCGTACGAGGAGGCAGGTGGCGTCGCGGAGCAGGCCGTGTCGTCCATCCGGACCGTGGTGTCTTACGGCGGGGAGCGGCAGACGCTGGAGCGGTTCAGGAGCGCGCTCGCGCGGAGCACGGCGCTCGGCATTAGGCAGGGGCTCATCAAGGGCGCCGTCATAGGGAGCATGGGCATCATGTTCGCCGTGTGGTCCTTCATGTCTTGGGTCGGCAGCATTTTGGTCATCCACCAGAACGCGCAGGGCGGACACGTCTTCGTCGCATCCATCTGCATCGTCTTGGCTGGAATGTAAACAAGCCAACTCATCATCATTTTCCGTTCACCCCTCTAGAAAATTATCCGTTCAACACAAGAACAAGAACTGATGGCTTGATGCCATTATTTTGATGTTTCAGGTCCATCATGATGGCGCTGCCGAACCTGCGCTACTTCGTGGACGCCGCGACAGCTGCGGCGCGGATGCGTGAGGTGATCGACAAGCTCCCGCCGCTTGAAGAAGCCGGCAAGACGGGCGCCACCAAGGACAACGTCAGGGGGCAGATCGTGTTCGAGGACATACATTTCTCGTACCCATCGAGGCCAGACACAAAGGTGCTCAACGGCCTGAACCTGGCGATATCCGAGGGCGCCACCGTCAGCCTCGTCGGCGGTAGTGGGTCTGGGAAGTCCACCATAATCTCCTTGCTGCAGAGATTCTACATCCCGGACAAGGGCAAGATATTGCTGGACGGCAGTGACATCGACACGCTCAACGTGGACTGGCTCAGAAGCCAGATAGGTCTAGTGAGCCAGGAGCCTGTGCTGTTCGCCACGTCCATCAGGGAGAACATACTGTTCGGCAACGAGACGGCGTCGCTGAAGCAAGTCGTCGTGGCGGCGAAGATGGCCAACGCTCATGACTTCATCACCAAATTGCCACAAGGATACGAAACAAATGTAGTACTTAATAGTACTCTGTAATGCTGTGAGTGACGACATAGTTCACACAGTAACACTTGTTCGTTCCGCGCAGGTTGGGCAGTTCGGGACGCAGCTGTCCGGAGGGCAGAAGCAGCGAATCGCCATAGCTCGCGCCCTCATCCGTGATCCTAAGATCCTGCTCCTGGACGAGGCGACCAGCGCGCTGGACTCCGAGTCGGAGCGCGCGGTGCAGGACGCTCTGGACCGGGCGTCCGTTGGGCGAACGACCGTCATCGTGGCGCACCGGCTATCGTCGCTACGTAAGGCCGACATGATCGCGGTGCTCGACGCAGGCCACGTGGTGGAGTGCGGCACGCACGACGAGCTCGTCGGGGAAGAAGGCGGCGTCTACGCCAGGATGGTGCACCTGCAGAAGGCGTCCGCGCCGAGAGAGGAACAGCGTTACCGCGTATCGGAAGTAGAAGAAGCCGAGCATAACAGGATATCCTTCCGTAGCGTCGAGATCATGTCGATGGCCAGCAGCGTCCATTCAAGCCCGGTGCCATCGTTCAGGTCGGCTGAAAACTCGGTTAAGGACAGCGAAACCGATCGCTACCATGCGGAACACACCCGCAAGCCGTCGCAGCTCCGCCTGCTCAAGATGAATCGGCCGGAGTGGAAGCAGGCTCTGCTCGGGTGCGCCGGCGCGGTCATATTCGGAACGGTGATGCCATTGTACTCTTACAGCCTTGGCGCGTTGCCAGAGGTTTATTTCCTCGGTGATGGTGGCCTCATCCGCTCAAAGACCAGGTACGTACAGTAAAACTGGGATCCATGTGTCCAGAAAGAGTATTAGGACATCGCTGACTACGTTTGCCTGCACTCTGATGATCAGGATGTACTCCCTCGCTTTCTTTGCCATTGCCATCGTCTGTATCGTGGCGAACATCCTGCAGCACTACAACTTCGCTGTCATGGGCGAGCGCCTCACGGAGCGAGTCCGGAGCCAGATGCTCGCCAAGATCCTGTCCTTCGAGGTCGGGTGGTTCGACGAGGACGAGAACTCGAGCGCCGCTGTCTCCGCGCGTCTGGCCACGCAGGCGACCAAGGTCCGCTCCCTCGTCGGCGACCGCATGTCCCTCCTGGTGCAGGCGGCCGCCAACGCGACGCTGGGCTTCTCGCTGGCGCTCGCTGTGTCGTGGCGGCTTGCGGTTATCATGATGGCAATGCACCCCGTGGTCATCGCCAGCTTCTACTTCAAGAAGGTGCTGATGACGGCCATGTCGAGGAAGGCCAAGAAGGCGCAGGTGCAGGGAAGCCAGCTCGCCGGCGAGGCAGTGGTGAACCACCGGACCATCACAGCGTTCTCGTCGCAGAGGAGGATGCTCCGTCTGTACGAGGAAGCGCAGGAGGGCCCCAGGAAGGACAACAGGGTGCAGTCCTGGATCTCCGGCTTCTGCCTGTCCCTGTGCCAGTTCAGCAACACTGGCAGCATGGCGCTCGCGCTGTGGTACGGAGGCAAGCTCATGGCCAAGGGGCTCATCACTCCCACACACCTGTTCCAGGTGTTCTTCATGCTCATGACCATGGGCAGGGTCATCGCCGACGCCGGCAGCTTGACGTCCGACTTGGCTCAGGGCGGCGACGCCGTGCGGTCTGTCCTCGACACGCTGGACCGCGAACCGCTGATCCAGGACGACGACGGTGACGTCGATCCCAAGAAGAGGCAGAAAAGGAAGGAGATCAGAGGTGCCATCGAGTTCAAGAACGTGCACTTCAGCTACCCGACGCGGCCAGAGGTGACCGTGCTCAGCGGGTTCAGCCTCGAGATCGGCGCGGGCCAGACGGTGGCGCTCGTGGGGCCGAGCGGGTCAGGCAAGTCCACGGTGATCGGCCTGATCGAGCGCTTCTACGACGTGCAGAGAGGTTCGGTTCTGATCGACGGCAAGGACATCAAGAGCTTAGGCCTGGCGCACCTCCGTTCGCACATCGCGCTCGTCAGCCAGGAGCCCACGCTGTTCTCCGGCACGATATGCGACAACATAAAGTACGGCGACGAGCACGCCACCGAGGACGAGGTGACGAACGCCGCCATGCTTGCCAACGCCCATGAGTTCATCAGGTACAAATGCTGCGATTCCATCGCGCGCTTTTCTTTATCGGATTGTTAGTAGTATAGTAATAAAAAACTGATGAAACTGTTTCTTTCTGCTTGCCTGCCACAGCGGGATGGAGGGCGGCTACGACGCTCTCGTCGGGGAGCGAGGGGCACAGCTATCGGGCGGGCAGAGGCAGCGGATCGCCCTGGCGCGGGCGATACTGAAGAACGCCAGGATCCTGCTGCTGGACGAGGCGACGAGCGCTCTAGACGCCGTGTCGGAGAGGCTGGTGCAGGAAGCCATCGACAGGATGCTGCAGGGGCGGACCTGCGTGGTCGTGGCACACCGTCTCTCCACGGTGCAGAAGTCCGACGTGATCGCGGTGGTGAAGAACGGGAAGGTCGTGGAAAGAGGACGGCACGGCGAGCTTATCGCCGCGGGGCGTGGAGGGATGTACTACAACCTGATCAAGCTGCAACGCGGCGCATCACCGTGCTTTAGTCCAATGTAATATAATAACAAACTGGTGGCAAGGGAGAAGCTAAAAATAGGGATGTATATGACCTTTTAAGTTGCTGGATTTAGAACTGATGGCTCAGATTTCCTGCAGATTCCTGTATATATCTAGTTGACTTGGATTCCGGTACAAGGGTTGTGAGATGAGTATTGGCAGAAGACCATCAGGTACGAAGTAAAGAAATTCTCTTGAACTGAGGCTTTCTTGTTAACTGGGCTGGTAAAATTCCGTGTTCCACACCAACGCTAAGAAAGGGCCGAGAATTGACTTAGATAGGCCCAACAATGATCCTGGTCCAGCTATGTTGACGAATGAAAACCCTCCCTTCTTCCGCTCAGAGTATAAAAATGGGCCAGTGGGCCACACAGGATGACCAGCAGCCCATTTCCCAGATTCCGAGTCTGAGACTGGAGTCACCGCCAACGGCAGCGGCAGCCCCCTACGTCCGCACCCTGCAAGCAGAGCAGGACACCTGTGCTTCCCCAACTCCGCAGGGCCCCAAAGCATTTCTCGTGCGGCTCGCTGAAGCTCACCAATGTTCAACCAGTATTTGCACGTCTGAACCGAGAAACAAGGCAGGCGGCAACGCCGGCGTCGGGATCTCTCGGGGCGAGCGGGAGGGGTGGTGGACGACGCGATGCGTTGGCGGGGACGTCGATCAGCAGGATAAGATCACGCGCGAGCGAGTTCGCGGAGCGTGCGCCAGGCCTCGTGTTCACCACGGCCACCACGAGCGCGCGGCCACACGTCCACCACCAGCCCGGCCTCGGCCAGGCCGCTGCGGCACCGGTCTGTCGCGGCAGCCTCGGCCAGGCCACCGCCGCCAGGCTCCGGTTCCGGTTCGGTGCATGTCATTTCCGGTTAGTTTCGCTGGCCCCGACGCGGCACCGCTCCCGTGTTTTGTTTTCTTTAACCGCGCGGTGTACGTGGCGTCCGTTGGGCGACGGGAACTTCGCCGTTTCCGCTGGGCACGCACTCATCACCGGCGCCATGATACTGCTGGCCGCAGCATTTCTTGGGTGCCGCCGAACCAAAAGCTGGAGTACTCCAGGTTTCAACCGCTTTGCGTGTATGAACTGTGAGTAGGAAGCTAACGACCGCGCCGTAGAAACGCCTGAACGGCCTATCAGAAAAAGGCACTGTTCTCGATCGAGGCACCCATGCCGGTGGTCAAAGCGCGGCGAAGCCGATGATCGATCGGTCAAAAGCACGTAGTCACCGTTCTGCAAATGGGCACTTTGGTGTGTCTTTGTTCCCGCGGAGCCCTAGAACATCCATGTGGAATGCGATCGGCGCCAGGGTAAAAAAGCAAAGCTGCCACCAATGTGAACGAGCAGCTGCGCGGTTACGAAGTACGCGGTAAATTTCAGCAAAAAGCACCAAAAGTGCTCGTCTCTTTTGGCTGGGAATGTCTAATCGACCTATGATTTTCTCCTGATCTGCAAAAACTAAGGTGAAAATTAAAGACAATTAGGTTACTCTCCAAACCTTTTAATTTAGTTCAACAAAATGAATTAACTTTTCAAAATCTTCTTCACTTTTGATAAATTACTTTATTTTTTAACTTAAAAAAGTTCACAGATTAATCTTAAGTGCACCTATTAACACCCCTAGGAAAAACCGTACCTTATGTCTATTGAGTGTGTTTTCACTGGTAGAGGAAAAACCAGTTGTAGTACAACACATTGAACTCCTTGTACCGGTTTCAAATGACTTAACTTGTAGAGTATATTATGATTTAAAAAAATTTAATGAGAACATGAGTAGCCAAAAGCTCTACGAGCCTCTATCTCCTCCCCTCATATGCCCTTTTTTGCATCAGAAAAACTCTGCTTTTCCAGACTTCATACAGAACGTACAAAACGAAACAGATGGCCTCAAATCTAGTGACTGTTTGTAAATGAACGGTGGTAATGGGATGATGGAGTGTAGCATGAGAAGGGCAAAAAAAGGGCCGTTGGGCTTGCTCAGATAAAGAAAAGGACCATGAACTTCCTCATTAGGGAAAAGAACAAGAACTGCTGAAACTTGAAAGTGTAGCAAAATGCTTCTTCAGTGTACTTATTCCATGATGTTTGACAAGTTCAGCAGTACTACAGGAGTAGCATAAAGCATTCCAAGCTTGAACTTTTCAGTATCTCCTCGCTGCTATTCCACTTACAGAAGAAGCATGTACTCTACTACTCGAAACTAAAAGACCTTCACACTAATGTTCTGAACTAACACTAAAGCTGCGTCTATATCCTTCTAGCAATAACAACACATTTGGACAAGGGGAGCAAAATTTGCGTGCATACATCAGCACGCTGAACGCGTTGATCCACGCATATCAGAAGAACGGAGAAGACGCAGGACGTCAGCTGCCTCTCATCACGCTTCAATGGACGATGCGGATGCTGATTCTGCTGCTGAACGTTCTCCGGCCCGTACGATGCGGATGCTGCTTCTGCTGCTGAACGTTCTCCGGCCCGTCCCTCGTCACGCACGAGGAATGGACAGCGAGTTGATGAGAGCACCGAGCTTTCTGGCCGATGACACAAAGGGCGCCGTAGCAGCAATAAGCTGAATCAGTTGTGCTTGGGGGTTCGGCTGTGCCAGTGCCCGTAGTCCATGGTCATGAACGACCTCAACTGATTCCTCTCCTCTTCCCACTGCTTCGCGTGCTGCTTTCTGTCATGCAACCTTATAGCACCTTCACAACACAAAAAAAGGGGGAAATGATTCAGAAAAAACGAAGGAAGTAGCAGCAGCATAGATAGCCGCGGTTGCCTTCAAAGACGAATGGACAAGAGCAAGACGAGTAGTAGATGACTCACCAACGCCTAGTTGTTGATGAAGTGATGATGAACTGAAGAGTAGCAGAAACACCATGGCCATCAGCCTCAGTACCTCAAGCGGCGACACCATGCTAGCTGCTGCCTTCTCACTGTGTTCGCCTGATCCTCACAACCTCACCTACCTCTCCTTGTTCATCTGCTGCGAGTGCGTGTGTGCGAGCATATATAGTCCCAAGTCAAAGACATTTGGCATCACAGCTCGCAAGTCAAAGAACAGGCGGTTTTTGGCCCTAGGCGTTCAGAGTCCGGAGTTTTAATACCTCCGTCCTGTCCCCCTCTTCTCTGCTTCCCATGGAGAAGAATCTATAGTTTCTGGAGCTCGCGCCTTTTGTTTAAGCTGGCGGCGTCGCCATGGCTTTCTGGGGCCGAGAGTTGATCGGCTAGTTTAACGGCTGCCTCATGTGATCGCCACTCGCCCGGCAGCGGGCGAACCGCACCGCGCGAACCACGAGGCCAAGATTAAGTAGTGGCATTGGCAGTAACCGTGATCCAACTATGCAAGGACGGAGTTTTGAATTCAGAAAAGGTGTTTTGAATTCAGAAAAAGGTGTTGTAGCTGAGTATTGTGTTGCATGTACTAACCAGCTGATCTCAAAAATTTAAGCTGATGAAAAAAATAGACAATTTACTTATACTCGTGCACATGTAAAATAAAAGTAAGCTGCCCGTCAAAATTCGAACTTGAGACTTTTATATTTAATATTATATTAAGTTGCATACACCAATCAGTTGACTTTAAAAGTTTAAGTTGATAAAAAAAAGTGGACAATTTGCTTATACTCTAACACTGAGCATGGTTTATGAGCAGTCATTCTAGGTTCTTCAGTAGGCTCATGATCTCTTGGTGTAGCCTGGACTTGCTTAACAATGTTCGCATGCTAGAGTGCGTTATGCATATGCAGAACAGAATAGGACTCCAAGGTTTTGCAGTGCCATAGGTTGATTGTCTTGCTACTCCTAGCCGCTAATACTTGCTAGTTGTCCTCATGACTGTTTCTAAGCTGGAAAAGAGGCCGCGCTAGAACGGCCCAGCATGTGCTTTAAGTACCCTGACAGTTTGTGAAATTAGATTTGATAGATAGTGATTGTCGGGATGATCGGCCTTTGATGCTGTTTTTTTTTTTTTTACAAAGCTAACATTTGGATCTCTTTAGGAGTGGCCACCAAGGTTGGCCTGATGAATGCAGCATATCATAGGGTAGCTAGAATACACTAGCTTCCTATGTTGTCTGGGATTAGCCATAGTGCTCAAGCTGGAACAGACAAAGTATTGATCTGGCTGTGAATATTCTAGTTCCCTGATGATACATTGTGAAAGTAGATTGGTGATAGTGCTGAAAATTGTGGGGTACGTAATATAATATGATACTGTCGTCACTTCCCCTATCAGGATCCTGAGACCTGAGGTAGAGTACTTAGTTGAGCTAGCTTGAGCAGGCTCAACAGGAACAAGGACTCCCAAGTATCAGGCACTTGCTAGATCATCTCCTACTCGTTGTTTGGGTCGTTCGTAACAGGCCTCAAAGCTCACCTTTTGGTATTTCAGAAAGTTTTAGCGTATAGTAAACTTTGAGAATCAGTTCCACGGGAAAACCTGCTAGATTTCAATGACTGCTGCTGTGAGTACCACGATAGTTACTGAAGTTGCATGGCAACAACGATGGATAATATCCATGGAACTACTCGAGCTCATCTTGGCACATACGGAGTAGTGCAAAAGTTCTTGATCAAATAACCTTGACTGGGCGGAGCAACAAGATCAAATCCGACCAAATGGTCTGCGTACATTCCTACTGTGATTATTGCTTCATGCTAACAAAGACAACGGAAAGAACACAGCACCATCAATAGCATTTTCCAGCGGAAAACTATGCCAAAGACAATTTCTGGTGAGCTTTATTAGTGTAATGAGAAATAAATTCAATTACATGACATCATTTGTCACAATTTTCACAGATTCATGAGCGCTGTCAAAAAAGAGCTTTGCTACAGCAGAAATATTTTGATTACCATCACATTTTGTAAAAATACAATTTTCTGAAGGGAATCAAAATTATCCCAGCAGGCATGCGCAAAAGAAGCTCAGGCACTACAGAAGACTTTATGGAGCTCTATCGAATGGCCGTGTGTCATTGTAGCACATATCCCAAACAGCTTCAATTGCATCCTTTGCAGCGGCTTCTGAGCAGTATGGGTTGTTCTTGACAGACATCAGAGCCCGCCTTTTCACACAATCCTTAAAAAATGTACACAAATTTTACAATAGATAACATCAAACTTGAAAAAGGTTTGAACTGGAACAGGATATAGAAAAAGTGAAGCTACAATAAGTCCTCAAGGAACCACTGAAAATTCAAGAGATGGTCTTTTAAATTTGACAATCAGTAATTGGGTTGGGTATCTCATGGCCTATGTAAATAAATTGTTTTTGATAGCTCAAATTCTTTATGCATGATTGTTAGCAACAAAATAATACCAAAACGCACATAAGATAGCATCAAAACGTCACTGAGTTAGAAAAAGAAACTTACCTGCTCATGACCCCTTATCTTCATGAAGCCACGCAATAATTCACGTTTGTAATGGCAATCACCACTAAGGTGATTGGCCCGTATCTAGGACAGAAAAACACACAGTTAATGATGCACATTACTATAATTCCGTCATATAAGGTGGCGTTTGGATTGTTGGATTTGGGAATGGGTTAGGGAAATAGAAATAGAAAGAGGAAATCTTAACCATCCATTTCGCCATCTCATTAAATCTCAACCATCCATTCATTTCCAATCTCAATCCCACTTCTTATTTCCCATTACCCAAACGCCACCTAAAAGAAAAGCATGACAAGAGCTTCAATTTGAAAGCCATGTGCTTTTCTTACCTCAGAGCAGGCATGGTGAGCACAATTCTTCCAGTCCAGATTCTTGGCCACACAGTCATCATAAGCATGTATCAGCTCATGGATAATGACCTGATTTATCTCATCTTGAAGTGTCATGTGATTGCAGCAAACTTTTACCTGGACACAAATCACTGGGAAATTAATCCTTTTGACACTGGGAAGTTCACGAAAGAAATTTACAACACTAAAACAACAAGAGAATGCTAGCGCTGTACAACGAAATGCTCTTGTTAATATCATGTGCGTGTACTAGCTATTATGATTAGCATTACTATTGAGACAAATGAAGGCTTCTATCCAAGTAACTGTAGATTAAACCACATAGGAGCTCAACATAAGATTTCGCGTGTACCCGCTCAACGCTACCACTGGTCTTCAAGCACTGATGAGCCACATGAGAGGGGAGCGTAAAACAAGATACTAAAATGGAAGAAGAGAACTACCCCTTCCCGGCTAGCGTACCCGCCAGCAGAGGAGCACGTGGCCGCCTGGATGAGCTGCGGCCACACCTGGCAGCCGGCTTTCTCCATCCGCTCCCTCAGGAACCGCACCGTCGGATCTGCCGTCCACAAAACCACAAGTGCGTGTCAGTGGCGCGCGGATTTAGCTCAAACGGCAACTCGCGAACGGGAAGAGACGCCTAGTACGTTTGAGCGCTGAGCGGATGCCGGCGACGCAGTCCTCTTTCGACATGCCGCCCCTGGCCGCCCCCGCGGCGCCTCGCGGCTCCGAGGAGGACCCGGCCTCGACGCGGACGCCCGCCGGCTCGCCCCCGCCGACCTCCGCCGCCATTGTCGCCCCGTGTTTCCTCCGCCGCCGGCTGCACCGCAGCGCCGAAGGGTTTGGGTTGGGTAGTCTCTTGCTTGCTCGGGAAGTTCGTTGGGCCTGCCCCGCGAGCGGCAGTGAGCGGAACGGACTACTAGTGGCTGCACCGAAGGATGGGCCGAGGTGACCGGGACCTTGCCGTTCGATTTGGGCCGACCCAACGAGAAAAAAAAAATGGCTACCAAAACCCAGCAGCTCCCCACACGCTGACACGCAGCAGCTCCGACGATGAAATTGACGGTCTCCGACCACTGTCATGATTATTTTGCTATATGTGTGAATAACATATGAGATTATATATGTCGATGATATGCTAAGGATTCGAGTCCCAACGGCAACCTCGCTCGCGCTGTCGCGAGAGGCGACACGCAGCGGCGGCAGCTTGCGTTTGTGTTTTGCGAGCGAGCGGCCATCGAGGATAGTACTAGCATTGATCAAAGCGGCATCTGTGATCAGGGCGGCAACCGAGGACGACAAGGTGCGCGGAGACAAACCAGCCCGAGCTCTGCGGGTCGTAGCACGTAGCAGAAGCACCTTTTTTCTATTCTACCGCTGCATCTTCCCGTCCGTTGGGCACCGGGTGCCGCGCCCATCGCACGCATGTGGCTCCGACGAGCGGACACGGATCCAGTCCAGGGCCAGCACGCCGCGCGCGAGAGAATCCGATGGATGGAGGCCGCACGCACGAGACGAGCCGAGGAGCTGGCCGCGCGTGGTGGTTGCGGCGCACGAGGCCTGCCTGTTCCGTTTTGGATCCCTCCCTGGCGTTCATCAGGTCGGCCGGACAACGGCGTCGTCAAGGGTCTCTCTCTCGTGGGTCTTGGTGGATCGACGTGAGCACCGTAAAAAAAAACGAACCAACAGCGCTCGCAACAAGGAGAGGAGAGGAGCGAATCTTTCGGGACGGGACGGACGGAGACTTTGGGTCACGTGGCCGTGACACAATCATCGATGTCACCACTACGACACGGCCTGCATGCTTCGACGGAAGTGATGGCCTGCACGCCGCTTGCTGGGGTGCTCCATCCTCGAGTACCTCTAGCTCTCGGAAAGCCGTAACCAGAGGTTTGGTTACCAGAGCAAAGCAAAGCCTGCTAATGATAGTGCATCATGGTTGGAAGAACACGGATGTCTCCTGCCGCAAAAGTCAAGGTGCCGGACGGTGACCGCATGCATTCGATGAAATCCGCTGTTCATGGCAAGCAGCGTCTGGGGTTTTCAGGCCACCAGTCGTCGCATGGACCGCGGCCGGCCGGCCGGCCAGCCTAAATCCGGCAGAGCCGCGCGCACAGCCATTAGTAGATGTGTTGGAGTAAGTATAGCTGTATAGATGGGGTGTAATCAGGGAACAGATTTGATTGCATGTGGTAGACGATTAGTGCCTGTCCCGGTACTAGCTAGGAGTTTGTGGCTAATCCAATCAGGCCGTCTCGGCTAATGATCATGCGGGAACTCATCAAACTAGACCTACGTCGACTGTAGTGGCGGTGCACGGGCCGAAAGAAAAGCAATCGCAACGCGAAGAATACTCACCAAGCAGCGCGTCTCAGCCATTCGACGCGAAAAGTTCGCATGAATTTTAGAGCGGCAGCTGCTGTAGGTGCGTCGCTACAATGTGAAATCCTCCACGAATTTTAAAAGAAGAAAGAAAATGGCTAAACAGAAAACGGAGTTTTTCTCTGCGCAGAGAGAAGGGACGGAGTTGGTGAAGATGGACATGAGCACATGACCGGATGGCGCCGCTGCTGGCGGATATTCCGGTCAAAAAAGCGCGCCAATTTTCCGCGACCGCAGGGCTCGGGAGCCTGGACTTGGATTGGACGGAATCGAAATCCTCTGCATTGGTAAAAGAATCAATGATACGTGAAATCGAACTTACATGTCATTAATTTTTAATGTACCCATACTAATACAGAGGATTCACACCCTCACCGTGCTAGCGCGCGCGCACGGCGCGACCGGAGGCCCCGGACGAAAGCCACAGATTGCCTCGCCTCTAGTCGGGGGCTCGGAGTGGTACTCCGTGCTACACTGTCCATAACCTTTCACATCCTACGCCTTGAGAGTGGCGATGATACCCATGCAGCCACGGCCACGCACAACGTCAACCGAAAGTTTTTTTTTCCCCTTTCGTCCTTCTCGAAGAAAATTTCCTGCCATTTCCGGCGCGCCTTTTCTCCACTCCTGGGAGGTCGCACGGGCACTACTGCATTGACCGGTGCCGATTCTTTTCACGCAATGTCTTCTTCATCTCCTTCGACCGACCTACCATCACCATCCCGTTGCCATGGAGCTCCATGGCCAGGGCCCAGGGGACCTGGCAACCAAGCAAGGCCGATGAGGTGCCGACTGAAAGAGTGCAGGTAAAAACGACGCTAGCCCCTCGCCACGTTCGTTTCAGAGAGGCAGCGCGGAGACAGACGGTGACCGCTCGGGTGTCCAGCTGGTTCAGCCGCTGCGGATAACAAACAAAAAGCTCGTCAGCCTTTTCTCTCTCATCACGCAGTCTCACTCATCAATCCACTGAACTACTCCCACAAAACTGTATACAGTGCACTCTCTCTCTCTGACTCACCTCGCGGCAACATCAGTCGACCACCCTTCCCTCACCACCGGAATCACAGAAACGCCATTGCCCGGCGCGGTTTCCGACGCGACAGCAGCCCCACCGTCCAGAGATGTGGGTGCCACGCTGCCGTCGCCATGACCAGTGCTGACTTGTTAAGTTGTTTATTAGCGCCCCCTCAACCCCCAAGCCTCTGCCCTTTTCGTGCCGTTCTGCCACTGAGCACATGGCCACACCACCCTCGCGGCTACTCATCACGCTGTGCCCGCTCGCTGAGGCGCCGAGCTAAAGCTGAAGTACTGCTGCAGCTCCCTCCCGCTGACTGTACTCGCAGGCGGCATTACCACGTTGCACCGTACCCAGAGCAGGCCTCAGTCTCACGCACCCCGCTTGCCTTGCCCTGCCCGTTCCCTCGCACCGTGCGGCCGCCGCCGCCGCCGCCGCGGTGGCCTCTTCTCCAGCCGGGCGCTCAGCGAGGTTTGTTTTCCCCGCTTCTCGCTTTGTTTTCCCTCGTCCTGACGGGCTCTCCTACGCTCTGTTCCCGGAGCCTCGTTGCCTTCTTGCTGCGCATTTCGTTGTCTGCTCCGGCGCTGGATCTCGTGGTGCTTTTGCAACGTCGGCGTCTGGATATGGGGAAATATTGTTCGCAGATTCGTGGGGGTTCAGTTTCTGCTTGTGTTTCGTATTCTTGAGAGGACAGAGGAGCCGAGCAGGACTGTTTTTGAGAAACAGCCATTGCTGGTTGGGAGAAACGGTGAGAGATCTATGGGGTTTGGATTCTGCACTCTTCAGCAGCTCCAGCTGAGGGACGAGGCCTCTCCGCAGTCGAGAGTCGACTACCCCCATTTCAGGTTCTATGAGGGATTCTGTGCCGTTCATCGATTATTTTTTTGTTTCTGATTTTTTTTCTACCGTGCCATTTGTATATATCTACTCCTCCTAGTGGTGGTTGGTGATTGCGGTGCGGTGATTGGAACCTGCCGTTGTGCAAAGCTGTTTTTTTTTTCTATACGAGCTATAGGAGGTGAAGCTACAAGCTAGGGCATGATTTGACTTTTTGATTGTTTTCTCCACACTTGGCATTTGTTTTTTCTGGGTGGCCACGTTTGTTAGAAAAGGAGATATTGCACTGTTATACCTTTCATTTCACAAGAAAAAGTGACGTCCGATTCTTTTGATTCCGTCGTAGTACAGCGGAAATATGGCATTTCAGTTTTTCCATCTTGATCTGTACTTTATTGAATGACTATGGGGTCTTGGAGGGGATCTCTTATTACAGTACTACTCCTACTTCGTTATGGACCTGATGTGCATCTGTTCATTGATGGTTCAACTTCCTGGACTGCTGCCCAAAACAGCCTGCTGTTTTCCTCTTTTATGCTTTCATGTTCCAAGTCCTGGCCTATATTTAGTTAACACTGGATGGCCGAACATATGGTATCTTCTTTGAACAGCAAAAACTCCTAGTTTTCTTTGCAAGGGGTCAACCAAGATTAATATGCAAACATGTGTTCTCATGCTTCCTGTATCTGATTTCCCTGCAGGTTGTTATGACTTGTGTTATAATGGATCATGTCAAAATGAAGAAAAGTATCACATCTCCATATCATAATTGAGCATACTGTCATATATCACGCACTGCTGGATAAGTGGGAATAGGAAAATACATTGCTAAAATGACAGACATGCGGCGCCACTCAGTGGATGTTCCACTGTCAAGAACCTTAGTACAGCTCAAGAGAGTGAGATCGCTGCAGGATCCAGCGACAAACTCTTTGAGCAAGTATGCGTCTCCTTCTGATAACATGATATGGGAGACCGCTTCTAGCAATGGGTTTACTCTGGACCTCGGCAGGTCAGCACATTATCAGTTTATTGAAGAAGATGAGGATTTGGGAGCTGAAGCAACAATGGGATCAGAACGGAGTTTTCGGGCACCAAATGCCAGAACAGCATCGTATAGGAAATCTTATGCCGTCAAGATCAGAGGCTTGAACCCACCAAGAAACAAACAAGTTCATCGTGTCCGCCAAGATGGTCATCGCAAATCATTGGATTCTAACCACTCCAGTCATACCTCTATGCGACAGCTGCCTAACAATATGGTAAACAATGTTGATGTGGAGAAGGAAGAAGAGGAGGAGGTGAATTCCTATGAAAGGAATAATCTTGCATTGCAGGAGAAGGCTGATGAAGAAGTGAAAATGCCAAGTTATTCCAAATTCAGAAACAAGTCTAAATCTTCTGCTGCAATGAGCCGTGTCGGCAGCCCTTGTCTGTCGACAAGTGAGGCACGCTCAGTTGGGTCAAGAAGAACAGAGGAGACACGACTGAGGTCGAATGATGTTGTTGGATCAAATTTCAGTGGATGTGGCATAAGCTACTGTTGGTCCGGAGCATCAAAGTACCGAGATCTTTATTCTGATAGTGATGGTCCAGAGCAGCCTCTCTTGTCTACAGATGGGACTGAGATGGCATTCCAAAGCAATGTACCATACACTGAAACACCAAGGTGTTTAAGCCAGAAATTTCGCCCTCGGTCCTTCAGTGAACTAATTGGTCTCAATGTTGTTGCCCAGTCACTCTTATATTCCTCTTGCAAAGGAAAAGTTGCTCCAATGTACTTGTTTCATGGTCCCCGGGGAACAGGCAAGACTTCTACAGCACGAATTTTTGCTGCTGCTCTGAATTGTGTCTCTCTTGAAGAGCAAAGGCCATGTGGGTTCTGCAAAGAGTGTGTTATTCTATTCTCTGGAAAGAGCAGAGATGTAAAAGAACTCGATGCAGCAAAAATGGATCGTTTAGGTCGAGTAAAGGCGCTTCTCAAGAGTGCTTCTCTTGTTCCTTACTCGTCCCGCTTCAAGGTCTTCATAATAGATGAATGTCATCTCTTGCAAGAGGATGCATGGTCAGCTATAATGAAAAGTCTTGATGAACCATATCGGCACACTGTTTACATTATGATTACTTCTGACCTAGATAGCCTGCCCCGCACTTCCATCACACATTGCCAGAAATTCCATTTTCCAAAGATAAAGGTAGCAGATATTGTCTACAGGTTGGAGAGAATCTGCATAGAAGAGGGATTGGAATTTGATCACGATGGATTGTACTTCATAGCTGCAAAGTCTAATGGTTCTCTTAGAGATGCTGAGATAATGCTTGATCAGCTCAGTTTGCTTGGGAAGAAGATAACAATTTCTCTTGTCCATGAACTTGTGAGTTGTGTTATCTTGCATGCTTTTTAAGTACGGAGTAAATCATATAGTCAGTTTTGTCATGTTTTCCCTCTGTTGCTTGCAGGTAGGAATGGTTTCAGATGACGAGTTGATTCAGTTGCTTGACCTAGCATTGTCATCGGACACCACAAACACTGTAAGACGAGCTCGAGAGCTCATGGGGTCGGCGATTGATCCTCTTCAGCTGGTTTCTCAGCTGGCCAACCTTATTATGGACATTCTATCGGGACGTTGTCAGTCAGCAGTCACGGAAGTCAGCAAAAGTTTCTTGGGTAGATATGCATGTATGCATCCTCGTCATGTTTCTTTCTGCTTTGGTGCATGAATATTCTGCTGTTAAATGCTATTTTGTATTCAACCTTTATAGTGCCATCCGGTGCCCTTTATTCCATATGTTTTAATCCTTGCATTTGAACCTTTATTCATGATCATGCAGTAGCAGAGGTTGGAATAAAGAAACTAAGAAATGCTCTGAAAATACTATCAGAAACTGAAAAACAATTGAGGACATCAAGAAATCAAGCTACTTGGGTTACAGTAGCACTGTTGCAGTTTGGCACCAATGAATCTAGCCTCGTTGCAGAAACCAATGATTTACACGCCCATTCAGTAACTGGATATACAGGTAAATACAGTCAGTGATACGACCCCATTCCCTTGTAATTATAATTTTTTGTATAGAAGAATGACAACCATTTCTGATATCCCTGGTGCACAGATGACTGGGTTTCCAAGGTGAACTCAAGTTCCCACTTTTGTCATGCATGCAACAGCAACAAGTCCAACTGTTCTGAGAGACATTGCAGACGACTTAAGCTTGAGAACATCTGGAAGAGAGCCATCGGCAAGTGTCGGTCAAGGTCTGCCAAGAGTTTCCTAAGGAAAGAAGGCTTCTTATCATCTGTTCATGTTACTGAAGGTAAAACCCTTACACCATCTCTACTGCATTTCAATCCAATCATGTGACTTGTTCTGAAAATGACACGCTCTGTGAAAAATTTCAGAACTGGCTATAGCAGAAGTTGGATTTGGCCACCCAGATCACCTATCGAGGGCAGAGAAAATGCAGAGCCTAATAGAGTGTGCTTTACAGCATGTCCTCGAGTGCAATGTGGAGATCAGATTCAAACTTGTACCAGGTCCTGTGACAAAAGATGCTGGATTGAAAAGACAGTCATTCAGTTTTTTCAGTTGCTCAGGCTGGAAGCAAGAGTTGTCAGATTCAGTTGTGACTGATGAAGAAGATTGTGTGAGGCCTGGTGCAAGAGAAACACCCCTTAAAGGTTACTCCTCTAGTCAGCAGCAATCACCATATGTGATTCAACGTCTTGATTCCAAACCAACAGTCCATGGGTCCGAGGATGATGCTCGGAGTACTTTGACATCGAATAGATCGATGACAGATGACTTGACAAGAACATGCAGGTCCGAGACTAACTACTCCAAGGGTGTCAGCGAGCAGAGTCGTTTTGCCAGCATCCATGAGCCTGACCAACAACCAAACTGCTTCTCGCGAACACTTAAGCTTCAGAAGAAGCTATTGTCATCTGGTGCAGCACAAACAATCTGTTTGAGGATTCCACAACATAACAAAATGGATTTCCTTCCTAAGAAAGAATTTGATACTTATTTCTGTGCGTATGAGCCTTATGAGCAGCAGTGTTCAAGATCAAATTCACGAGCTACTTGCAGTTCAAGAGAAGATGACCTGTAAGTTTTTTTGATGTACTTGGCATTATTTCACTGTTCTTTCATTTTGCAGCCTAGATTGATGCTTCATAGGGAATTATTAAATCTCTCACACAACTGCATGTCGATCGACTAATAGCATGTATGGAAGATCCAATGTCAAACTCTTTGTTTCTCATGCAGGTGGAGCAAGAATTCACGGTTTGGTTCGAATATGCTCTGCTGGAGGGCGCCTAAACGATCCATCTAATACAGGTACATTATTCTTGAGATCTCGACCCCTCTCGTCAGACCAATCTAGTAACCACAGACATCAGCAGTGCTCTGTGCAACCATAGTTGCAGACAGACCATGTACCGGCCAGCAGTAGCATTGGTTCAATGCTGCATTTGCAAAGCTAATCATGATAGCATCCCAGCATTAAATTCATTTTTGTATCTTTATGGATGTGCAGGAAAGATGAGGAAAGTAGACGGATCACAATAGTTTTGCGACTTCAATTTTTGCCTCAAGCTGAAGATTTCGACGTCTGCAGCGGCAATTTTCAGGAAATTTGACGGTTGGAGTTCTGATCATGTTCGTGGTAAAACAACGGAGGAGCTAATGTTGGATTCATAGGCAGCATTTAGTCAGATTTTGTTCGAATTCAGATTTGGTTAGGGATTTAGACAGGCCGTTCCGGTTCTGTTATGTGAGGAATAATGTACTTGGTAGTTGTACAGCATGCCGGTGATCAAACCCTGTGAATACTGAATAGTTGTGTTGCTCCTCCGCTCGTGTTGGGAACGAACTGCTGATGATTCCATTCGGCAGGGAAGAAAGTGAGGTTGAACATTTGGCTTCAGCAGTTTAGCTGCAGAGGGGAGTGTGGTAGCCTCCTACACGAAATTCATAAGGCTGATAATCCGTGTGTATCCTAGGAAAATTTGATGCAAACCAATTGTTCTGCTCACTCCTGTGATCTGCGTGGAAATAGTTCATGAAAATTTTCACTTCTATTCTCCTCAAGTGCTACAGAACTACCAAATTCGCAGTTCTCAGGACTTCAAGGATTTTTTTTTTTTTGAGACAGACTTCAAGCAAAGTTCACAACCCTGCAATGTCCTGAATCATACATGGGGCAATTTGCCGTAGTTTGTTACGATCTTACCGACGATGGAAGAAGCCGATCATACATTTCTGTGTGACTTTGACGCATGCCAGCATCGTTTACAAGTCGACCAATATGCCGCCCATAGCTGCAAAGACAGATTTAACACAATAGACGCAAACTTGCATAGCAGGAAACTTGCACGGATCTAACCCAATACGGCGAGTTTTATTAATTCAATGTCATACCACCCAGACCAGACCAATAGTACACTATCTGAACACTCAATTAACACAGCCATCCAACAATTCCCTCGTATGCAGTAAAGGCTCTCGGTAATCTAGGAACAAGAAAATTTAGGCATGGTACTAACACAGCACCAGGTGCAGATATACAAAGGGAGTTCAAGCTTCGCCGGTTGAAGAAAATCAGGCAGCGGCAGTGAAGGAGGGCAGCAGCCAACCATGTCCCGTCGCAAGCTCCACATACGCTCCAAACTTCTCTGACGCATTTGGGATGTCGAGCATCAGGTCATCAAGGCCTTCTTTGACACGAGCAAAGCCTTTGGTCATTTGATTGATGGTTATCAGACCCTCGCCAAAGCATTCCTGTAGCAGCTCTAGGATGCTAGCATCATTCTGCTTCTCCATTGCCATGACCAGCGCTTTCTTTACCACCTCATGGTTGAAGAAGGGCATTCCAAGATCACGGATGCAGCGACAAGCTTCACCCAAGTCACCACCAGTATTGTATTCTTCCAGGAGCTTAGAGATCTTGTCCTTTGCATCTTCCACTGCCCAGCCAGTGCCCCCACCCCAGCACCGCAGTATCCTCTCACCAGAATGTCGAGCGGACAGAAGCGCACGGGCCATCTGGACAGTTTGACTACCAGTGCTGTTAGGACGAAGCTTGCTGCTGATCTCATCCAAATTCAGTGGAATCAAGACTTCATCAATCACTGCTCTGGCCAGGAAGAGGGCAAGTTCACTGGGAGCATCCATAATGTCCAGAGCAGTGTCTTCTACAGACCGCAGCAGCATTATGAACCCCTTCATGATATCATCAGTGGTGAACAGTTCCAAACTAAGTGAAGAAAGCAGTACAGAAGCCATCTCCTTCTCTCTGTTCTTTCGGTCCATAGCAAGCGTGATAAGCTTCTTCAGAAATATGGGATTATATTCTGGAGCAGAGAGCTCTTCAAGGCTTCGAATGACTTCTGGGACATCATCCGAGAGAAAATACTCTTGAATTATGTGCCCAGACTCTATTTTGAAATGCTTCACCTTCTCAACAATTGCATTTTGCCTCTCGTCAGCAGGGGTAGCAGATTCATTAAAAGAAGCATCAAGCCATCCTTCAGATATGGCTGTTGAAACCAGCTTGTCAAAGAGAGATTTAGCTGCAGGAATATCAAGGCTCAGGTCATCAATGCTCTCAACCAGTCGAGAAAACCCCTTGGACATTTGATTAGAACTGATCAAGCATCCTGCAGTGGCCTCCTTCAACAGCTTTAGGATTAATGGCTGTGAGGACATGTTCTCTAAGCCTAAGGTGAGACCACGCTTCACAACCTCATGATGGAAGAATGGAAGGTTTAGCTCCCTTATGCACCTGAAAGCTTCATCTATGTCTCCACTCTCAATATACTCTCTCAGAATATCCTGGATCCTGACTTTCACTTCTTCCACAGTGAAGCGAGTGCTCCCTCCCCACTTGCGTTCAACTAACTCTGCATGATGGGGAGCTGACAGGTAGCTCTTCTCAGCAACTTGAAGAACTTCAATACCCTTGGAAAATTCTGGAAGCAGTGCTCTGGCTCGAGTGAGGAAAACAGGAGGCAAGATCTCATCAACAACAGCACGTGCAACAAAAACAGCCAAGACATCAACGGCATCTGGAATATCAACACTTAGATCTTCCGTTGACTCGAGAACCATCATAAAACCTTCACTCATCATATGGGAGCTCAGTAAATCAGCATACAGTGCAGATAGAAGAACTGAAGCCATTTCTTTTTCCTTGTCATGGCGGTCCATTGCCATTGAAATGAGCTTCTTGACAAAGTAATGCTGAAACTGATCGGATCCAAGACCTCTAAGCTCAGAAGCTGCCAGTTCCACATCTGCTGTACTAAAATACTCCTCAATTATTGGAACCACACGCTTTTTATAGTCATCTAATGTAGCAGGAACCTGCATTTGCAGACGGAGAGCATAATCAGATTAGTGGAACATATAAACAAAAAAAAAATGCATTCAGTATCAAATGAAGAAAACAGATCAGACCTCAGGGTTCCCATTAACTAGTTTGTTCAACTCTTGAGATGGCAGGGAGAATGCATCTTCAAGGTTGCCTTGTTCTGTTTTCCCATCAACACCATCTGAAAGCAGTAACCACAGAGTTAGCACAGCATTAGCAGTGCACTACAACCAATAAAAAAGTGAAAGCAAGAAATTCAAGATGCAATTTCCTTCACGATAAAAAAAAATGTTGTAACTGTGCATGACCATGAATTAAAATTAACGTCTTTACTATTAAATAACATGGTTGTTTTTCTCAGGAACAGAATGTAATAACCAAACCAAAGTTTATAACTTTTTTCACTATATAAAAGCTACAAATATTATTGCCTTCATGCTGCAAGGCAGTAAATGGGCATCTGTTGATATGTTCACAGTTCATATTGCAAAAGAAAATTCTAGTGTCATGAACGTGTAGCAAACAAATGTTATTACTACAAATAACACCTGCCAAAATGTATTGTATATGGGTAGAGAGGATGGACAAGACCTGGGCCTGGTACCTAAAAACTACACATTCATTATAAACATATATTGCCTAAAACACAACTTAAAATGATTGATCAGGAAACAGATTACGGCAACCAGGACACAGATGACTGCAAAACAATGTCACACAGTACACATCCTGAATTTTCGGAGAGCATGCCATTTCTATTTCACCTAAAATACGACCTCTTATGGAAAATGGGAAAAACGCCTAACTAAGACAGCTTTGGCTCACACATAAATACTGACAATTGTGGAACCGAAGGGCACTTTAGGAATCGACACGTCTATAAATGCAAACCAACGAATGCGTTACTAAATGCATGGAATAGCAAGCAACAGGATGCAGCTTCAACAAAAATAGCTTTAGTAAAAAAGAACAAAGCTAAGAATTAATGGAAACCATTATGAATTATTCAACTGCCAGCTTCCGGTGACATCAATCTCGAGCTTACGCTACTACAGACAGGTAGGCAAATATAGCAACCAATCATGATGGACATAACAGCAATCGTGGCAAACTGTACAGACAACGACAACCGCACAACACGTTCTCAAAAAAGAAAACGACAAACACACAATAGGTTAACATGAGCTAAAAAGGAAGCAGGGACTAACTTCAACCAATAAAAGCATACACGGTGGTAACGACATGAAACCGTCAGACAAGAACATGCTTCTTTTACGGTTTTGATCATGTCAGATAAGAACAAGACAACTTAGATCTAACAGAAACCGTCGCTAACGTACTACACACGGCTACTACCGACATGAAACCGAAGAAATCAAACAGCAATCCTCTTCCCGCCACTCGAATGAAAACCCTACCACAGCAAGATCAAACAGCAAAAACACAGTCCTGAACTAGCAAGCGGCATCACGCACTGAAATAACTTTCAGCACCTCACCCTGATCAAACATACAATCATGCTTGATTCCATGGAGGAAGCATCTGAATAGGAAACCCTAAGACCAACAGATCCTACACCTATACCTGAATCGGGATCACCGGCAGTCAACTGCCGATCGCTGCCGCGTGGACCCCGCGCGCGCCTGGGCCCACGCACAGTGACGATGGCCCACTGCAGTCGACTGCCGAGGATCCGTGTCCTACCCTATACCTATCCCTCTGTGCAGTGTGGACACTAAAAACAGTATCATCAGTCCCCAAGCCACAATTCCTTAGCTACGAGCCTAGCCCTTTCATGGCAACAGCGTATCATAGCACAATTCAGTGGACCAGAGCTTCGATAAAGTAACCACAGATAACAAAAAGGATGAAAAAGGCCATCACCTTTCTTTGCAGGGTGGTGGTGAGGGAGGTGTCGAATGGCGATCCCGCCATCCGCCGGCGCACCCCCGCCGGTGGCCACCCGCAGGTGCCCCTCCGCCAGCAACCTGGTCGGCGACATCATCCCGTCTTCCGCCGCCATCTCTTCTGCCTCCTCCGCTCGCCCTGCACACCACCGCCCCCGCAAGCCGACGCAGCCCGCGCCGGAATCAGAATCAATCGCCACCGCCGAATCGAGCGAAATCAAAACCGATGAGGATTCGCCAGCACAGGACGGCGGAGGTACCTGCGGAGATCGGCGTCGGCAGGCGGGCGGCGACGGCGAGAGGTGCAGACGGGAGCCGGCGCAGATCTCGCACACCCGACGCCGGTGCGAGCGAGGGGCAGGGGGGCGCAGGCGGGGGAGGGAGTTCCCTCGTTTTATTTATCGCTCGGCTCGGGGTCTGCGGCGTCTGCCCGAGCTGCCTCCCCCACACTCTGACAGTTCACTATTTACGGGCCCTTCCTAATTACCATTACCCGGATCACATTGGAATATACCGAGGTTTTCTTTCTTTCTTCCGAAGCACCGCCGTGCGACCTCTAAGCAGGAGGGCCGGCGAATTTTCCCCGGATTCCAGAAGGAATTAACCCCGCGACCCCACCTGTCAGTGATCTTCAGACACCACGGTTCCGTGGCCTGGTCGGTGCGCCTAGCGTGTCGTGAGGCGCTTTCCTCCTACGCAGGCAGCGAGCGCACCGCGCACGCGCCGGTGGGTGGCTGCGCGCGTGGAACGGGCGGCGGCGAGACAGCGGGCGGCGCAGTGGAAGTGGTCCACGGGAAAACGGGACGCCCGCCAGGCGCGGAAACGGATGAGCCGGGCCACGTCAGGGCGCGCGCCGCTCGCCGGCCGCGTGGCCGAAACGGAAAGCGACGCCGCGGGCGACGGGCCACATGGCCTCCCGCCCGGCGGAGCGCGCAGGTCAGGTCGCCGCGGAGGAAAAGGAGCAACCGTCGCGCCTTCACCGGCGGCTTGCCTTGTCCGGTCCTCGCGTCACGTGGCGCGGCCCTGCGTGCTGACATCTTTACACGCTGTATGGCTTATCTCGACATGTCGACAGAGTTAGCCATTTAGCCGCATCAGAGAGAGAGAGAGAGAGAACAAAAAGGATTTGCACGAGACGTGGTGTGGACGGTGACGGGACGAGGTAAACTAATCTGGCGCGCGCACGAGTGGCATCAGCACCGCATCCCCGCAGCACATACTCCTCACCCAACTTCTCCGTCGGCTACTCTTTACCACTCGAGCTTTTTGGGTCGACGTGGGGGAAAAAGAAGATTATCTTTACCACTGAACTTTATGCCGCGATCGATCGATCACCAGGTTACATCCGCGAGACAAGTGTTTGTTGGACAAGCTCTCGATTACAATTATTTATGTACAGTGCGTGCGTGCTGACGAACTGATGATGTGGAAAGAGGAGTGCCGGTGCTAGGACTGGTCCAAGAGGTTTTGGAGGTAGAGGTTGAGGATGTGTCGTCATCAGGGAAGAACAACACTAACAACACCGATCAGCGAATTATTATAGTGCTAGCAGTTATGCAATAGACAAAAACAATACCTACTCCCTCCGATCATTAATGACACGGTTTTCAAAATATAACTTTAATTTTTATTTTTTATAAAAATATTTATTAAAAAAACATAGTTATACTTTTATGAAAGTACTTATCAAAACAAATTTAATCATATATTTTTAAACTTAATAAGTTAAAATTTATTTATAATTTATATTTTTAATGTTTAAGTAAAACATTGTTCAAAAATGATTTTTTTTTTGACCGGAGAGAGTATAAAAGCAAGGGAGGAAAAAAAATCTGAAGCAGGAGATAAGCTATCTGCAACGAAAGTAGTGCTGCTTGGAGTTTCTAGGATAGCAGACACCAGACACAACGAAATGCAGGAGGGTGTGGGAATGCGTGTTGCGAGTTCAGTTTGTCAGGGATGTTTGACAGCAAAAACATTGGTGAAGCACAAGGGTTTGGTTCGCTGTTAGTTACTACTTCGTTGCTGGCTTGTTAAAATGTAGACTGGTCTGATGCTACATGTAACACAACAGGACCAGTCCGGGTTTGGGATCGCGGCCATCAGATAGGCCGAGTTTTTTATGCGAGGAGGTTGCATGCAAGTGCGCAGCCTTGAGCACTTCGAATTACAGTGCAATGACACTTCAAAAAACAGCCTAGTGCGATATTATTTTTTTCTTTATTTAGGAAGAGCACATTGCACACCATTCTACGTCAAAATAAACTGAAAGTTTTGTACGAATACTGGCTAGCTGCATAGGTAAGTTGCTTCAGGATTTGGTTTCTGCCTCCATGGCAATCGAACGGAAGCTTCGGAGGAAAGATCCTGCTCACACCGGAAGTGCTGGATCAAGCCCCTTCCCTCACAATGTGCTGACAGCGATGACTAACGAACTGAAGCATGCGTCATCGAAAGAATTCAACAGCAAAACTAGCACGAGATCGAGCAGCGTACGGTGGGAAAGCAGCGGACGCCGAGGCATCGCGGCGGCGGCGTTATCTGGACGACCTTGAAGGGATGCTTGTTCTCCTTCTCCCGCTCCCTGTCCCGCCCATTCTGCCTGCTTTTCCTGCACACCACCGCGAGACGCGGCTGCAACTGCAAAGAAAACGAGGAAGCGACTATCAGCCGGATCCCCCAGCACATCCATGCATGTTTCCCAGCACCTGGTGACAGCATGCTAACCTTGTGGGTTGTGGCACGTGAAGGATGTGTAAGCGACCATGGCCATGGTGGAGACTCCTTGCTTGCTTCTCGTTGCTGCTGTGAAGTGGACTCGATCGAGCGTTGCTCGCAACGGCTTGCGAGGATGAAATGAACCAACGTGAAATGGTTGGATGGCTAGCTAGAACGCTGTGGAACGGGAAAGCAGATATTTTGATCCTGCGCTGGTTTTTTCTGAGACTTGAGAGGCTGCGCCTGCGCTGATGGGTGCTGGTGCCAGTTGGCTGGGCTTTCGTTGGGCCTGCGGATTCCCGGTTCTGCGAAGGCAAAGGGCGTGAAAATTTGGTTCGCCCGGATGACTGGCGTTTGTTTATGGGCCTACTGTTGCGAGTTGCGGAATTCAGGCCTCTACTGGGCAATCAGATTCCAGACTTCCAGTTAGGCCATCTTCCATCTCCTGTCGCTTCACGCTTCTCCTGTTTATTCTTCTTCCGCAGTAAAAAGTCGTCCCGTTGTACACTCTTCTTTTGACTTCACGCACTGATTTGAACGAGAGATGCGGACTGCAAAAATGCAAACTCCAAGATAGGAGTAATACTCAGGGAGCACTGTACTAGTGATAAATCAGAGGCGGCCACTACAGAACAGAGCGCTGTTCTCTCCTGACAGCATGCCCACCAAAGATTCTCCATCCATGATCCATATGTACTCCGCGTAATCACTGCAGACGCACCTAACCAAAGCGTTTTCTAACTCCGCGTCGCACCATACGTGGACATGTATCACATGCCTTAACAATCTGAACCGAACACAACTACGCACGCACGCGGACCCGACGCCAAGATCGTCGCCACGTAAGGCGACGGCGGAGGTTCCAAGTTCAGTTCAGTCGACGGCGGAGGTGCATGCATGCACGGTGATCATATAGCCAGCCGGTCAGGTGTCGGGTGTTGGAAACTTGGAACTTCCCTGATGGATCGGTGTCCGCTAGCGGCTTCGCGCATAATTGGTGCACACAACGTTTGCGAAAACAAAATATTAGGGTACGCACACCTGTCAAATTATCGTGAAGTTTGATCAGCCATGCAGTACGAATTATCTTGTCAATCCAGTATTATCTGTCATTATTTCTAAATGACACGTCAGACCCACTTATGTCCCTGGCAGTTGCATAGTACTTGGGGTTGAGCAAATTAATTTGCAATGAAGCCTAAAAAATTATTCCAAGGTTTTGTATTTGTCAAGCTGGAACGGAACCGAAACCATAGCTAGCCCTTGTATTTTGTGTTCACAGTTGGTGTGCTTGTATATAATCCTGATATTGTTAATCAAAGAGTACATAATCTTTTGGTAAAAAAAATACAAGAAAATCCGTCCTAGTCATGCATGAAAAATTGCTTGGGATGGGCATACAAGAAAATCTTTTGTGTACACGTATGACTATTGTCCTACAAAGATCAAGGCAGCACAACTGTGTTGGTACGAAAGATAACGCTAAACTGTCTCGGACGTTTTGGACAGATCCGTGGTCCAACCCCTAGAAATCTAAACACCCCCAGCCCCACATGCTGCCTTAACCACCGCCACAGCCCCCCGAAAAGCTGAGCTCGAACAATATACTACGGCACCTTGACTGATTAATCTTCTGATCAACGATGCATAATGCCATCACCTACTTGCTAATGATACCCATTTCCAGCTTGGTATTGCACGTATAGAGAGTACGTAGCAAAGCTCTCCACTATCGTCACGGCACGATCCATCGATCTTTTCAATCCTCTCTCTCCCTTTCGTCCCTTACGTGCGTGCGTCCATGTCGAGCAGGCGCGGAACACAGGGCGCGGGAAACCTGGGGCCAACCGCCGCCACTACAATAATCCCGGTAGGTTTACGGCCTAACCCGACCGCCCTAATCATCGTGCTCTGTCCTGATGCCCAAGCTCTAGAAAGGGGCTAAAAATGCCCGTGCGTCTGAGCATGCGTTTCGCCAAGTCCCATGTGGTCGCACTACGGAGTAATCGAGGAGTATATTCTGACCGAAACGTTTCACACTTTACCTGACAAGAGCTCAAATGCCAAACGCATTCTCACGTAGGAGTACAGGTTTTACGTGGCAGATCAGGTTTTAGTAGCTGCATTAGACCTACTGATAGCGTTCACAATAGTTCGGTGGGTGTTTGCAGCGATTATGCAGGATTTGAGCCATTAGTCGTGGCCTGCACGGAACACGAGGTGTCCCCCACGTGTCGGTCCCGGCCGTTACTTCACCAAAGCCCCCCAGGCTACACAGGCCCTTGCAAATGGGAGCAAAGTTGGGTTCACCTTTGTGCGCTAGCCGTTTTGGACTTTGCGAAGATCGTCTGCCACAATGTCCCCTCCCTCTCCTCCTCTCCTCTCACCGGCGCCTTTATTTTTTGAACAAACGCACGCTTCTAAAGCTTGTCCCTTTGCATGCTGCCATGGCCGACTGGCCGGACCCGGACCCTCTCTTCCCGACTTCCCCTATATATACACAGTAGCCGAGCTTCGGCCTCCAAGGCCAGACCACCACCAGCCGGTTCATCTGCAGTTCAGCACCACACCTCCCACGGGTGGCCCTGCCGCCACTGCTGCAGCTGCAGAGCCTGCAACAGGGAGCGAGCTAGACGAGCGGCATTGTGAAGATGATCAAGCTCAGGTACTCCAAGAAGCTGTTCAGGAGGAGCTCCTCCAAGAGCAGCACCGGTAGCAGCAGCAGCGACGGCGACGCGGCCAGCGTCGGCGGCGGCCGCGGGGAGATCGAGTGGGAGGTGAGGCCCGGAGGGATGCTGGTACAGAAGAGGGACGGGAGGGGCGACGTGGAGGTGATCACCGTCAGGGTGGCCACCGGCTTCTCCTGGCACGACGTCTCCATTGGAGCTACCTGCACATTCGGTGAGTAGCTAGTATGTTCAACCTTTTTCTCATCTTAGGTTGATTTGGTCAGGAACAATATGATTCGCTCTATTGGGGTTCTCTCTAAGATAAATTAAGGAGGTAAGGGCGCCTTTTTTCGGGTAAAAAAGATGAATATTCCCTCGTGCACTCCTTGGAAGCACGGCAAAATGGCTGAGTTAGGACTCAAAAGTGGCTCGCACATTGTCGCTCCTCTACATGATTCAGTTTGAGTTTCTAATCTTCAATCGTTGTGATGGTGCCGAGCTCACTCGATAAGCCTGTCAGCCTGTGCCTCCCTCCATTTTTAAGCTCCAATTTGTTCACTCAGCCAAACAACAATTATTCAGTTCTCTTTAAGTTCTGAACTGCTGGGTCCTATCAGTGATATGAAGGACACGGGTGTCGTCTAGGAACTTCTCACTTCGCACCTAATACAGGCAATACAATGTCTGACAAAGAGCCACGGCTGTGTCACCTTCCCAGTCCCAAAGTCCCAACAACTTAAGAAAACAGACAGTGACATGGGCATGCCAGCAAGATTACCAACGATGCATCTGCCTAGCCACCTGCACAACCAGCTCATGACGATTCAGACGAGGAACCTGAGTGGAACCTTCCTACATTTTGTCATCTTCAGAGCATACAAAATCTCCGAACTTTATTTTGTTTTGGAGGAGAAAATGTCTGAAACAATAAAATAAGTCTCTAGTCGAACAGAGCAAAATTCTGGATCATGACCATGAAAACTCATTTCAGGTGAGCTGAAGGCGGTGCTGTCCATGGCGACGGGGCTCGAGCCGCGGGAGCAGAGGCTGCTGTTCAGGGGCAAGGAGAGGGAGGACACCGACCACCTCCACATGGTCGGGGTGCGGGACAAGGACAAGGTGCTGCTCCTCGAGGACCCTGCCCTCAAGGACATGAAGCTCCGGGCCGCGCTCGCCGCCCAGGCCGCTGCCGTGCAGAGCCCGTACCAGCCCGCTTTCATCAAGGTGTAGGACGACGCCACGCTGATCACTGGCCCGTCGCCGTACGTCGCGCAAACTTTTTGTTATTAGAGTGAAAATTAATCAGTCGCATCGTCAGCTGGTTAGAAGGATCAGCTACTTGATCCTGGCACTGTGGTGCGAGACCAGCTTGTCCTGATGATTATTGGTGTTCATCGGTGCTAAGTACTCCTCCTTACCAACCTAAGGGCGAAGTGCCCATACTTGTGAGAACTAGAGCACTGCTTCTAGTCGTGTGGAGTATATGGTTGTGTCGTGTGTTGTACTCCTAGGTAGAAGCACTTCCAAGTGCTTGGTGTTGTTAGAGCTGATTCCTACTCATTCACGTTGGATCATCTAGCCACAAACAAGAACGCACTGAACCTTGATTGCTAACCCTGGTGTCCATGCATGTGCCTGCTTGAGGAAGCAGGCCGTGGTAGATGTTTGAGCAGAAATGAAGTCTGAGATCAATTCCAACAGATGTGCCTGTCATGCATAATGCATGCCAAGTTTGGGATGCAATCGTGATGTTCCTTTTGTCGATGTCAATGCTCTGTCATGTCTTGCACTAAGTTCGTGGAAGTCATGTTTAGCATTATGTGAGACCACTGGTGTGGTGTGGTGGGTCTTTGTTCAGGAATATATTCGACAATGATCCCGTTCTTGAACATCGGTGTCTTGTTTGTCTGCACTGAAAGAACTACTCGCAGGTATAGCTAGAATGATTGCACGGATATGGCCTGAGGACTGTTTAAACTTTTGAACCGGGGGATTTTTTTTCCGAGCAAATAAGCTTGGGAACGAACGAAAATGCAGCGTGACTTTATTCAGGACTTTACCTATCTGTCACGGCGTGTCGACATTTCTTCGGGTGAGAGAAGAGAAACTGTCGTCAAACAGCCCTTTATAAAAGTGAAGAAGTCGTGCTACGCTGCCAACCTCGACGAAGAAACAAGCAGTATTGCTGACTGACGACAGGTTCGTCAGAGTTGGCATGAAAGCCGCCTTGGCTCATGATGCTGCCATCGATCGCGGCATCGTCCTCCTCGTGCCGCAACAGAGTTGGCCGACCTGCTCCTCCACCGCACCGGAAACGATGGCCGATCGTTAGCTCATCTCGCACCCGGTGGGTGAGCCTGCCAAAAGGAAAGAGGCGCGCAAAGCGGAGCGAGATGACGACGCTAACTTGCGGCCTCGACAACCTGGGTTGGGCTGGGCTAGGAGGGGCCTTTACCGGGGCGCTTTTGACGAGACGCGTGGGGCGCCACTCGTCCCGGCTCCATCTGGACCCGGATTCCGTGGCCGCGTCTCGCTGAGCCCGCGGCCGTAGGGGTGGTGCTTTTGCCCCCAGTCGCCGTAGTTGCCGCGGCGTCCTCCTCCACCACCCCGCAAAATCACCGACCTGATTCACCACGTCGGTCTCGATTGATGTACTCCTGCCTACGTATGTATCATGCCAGCGACGCGGAAGCCGTGAGTGGCTGTGACAAAATCACGTCGGACTGAGTCGGATGACGGGGGTTTGGGCGCCTCGGAAATCTGGACACCTGGGCTATCGCCTACGGAGTGGAATCTCGCTCAGCGTCGCACGCACGGTTGGAGGACTACGATGGATTCGCCGGTGACTGCGGGCCCAATCGGCCGCATGGTGGCATGGTGTCACTTAAGGCCATCCCTAATGAGTCATTAATTATAGTTTCTATTTTTCTTAACTCTTAACTCTTATGGCACAACAATATTTTGCTTATGTGACAAATGAATTGGTGAAGAATGAGAGTGAAAGATGAAAAAACTATTTTTACAACAAGAAATAACCTTTTCACTAATACTTAAGACAAAAAAAAAATGCATTGAAATGACTCTACTAGTTTTTATAGCACAATAAAATTAACTATAAAAACTTGCATTTCAAGTGCCCTAATGGCGGTAGATCAGCCGCGGCAGCGCCACGGCCTATGTGACATCACCTGCTCCGTTTCGGGTCTGTACTCTCTACTCCTACTAATCCGTACCCGTTGATCGAGGAGGAGTTCCTGTTCGTGGGGACACATGATGGACTCAGTGTCCTGGATACCTGATGGACGAGGGGGACGATTCTGCACATCTGGGCGACCGGCCGCATTCACCTTCATGTATACGCAGCCACGCAGGCGAAAACCGGTAGTGGAACAGTGACCCACCACGGTGCGCGGACGAGTCGCTTTCCATGGAGGTGAAATGAAGGACGGACGGGCGGGACACAGGCGCTCCATTCTCCGAGCCGTTGTTCTCCGATAGACCGACATGGTTTTAAAACACGTCTAGTTCGGGAATGGTCGTTCGATTAGAGACGGTTCGGTTTGAAAATCAATTCATTTCACTCATTTTCATCTACACAAATAGAGAAGTCACGGATTTTATTTTACAAATAATTTGAGTGACACACATAAATCTACACAATCTGATTTTGAAATGAATACGGTTTAAAAATGATTACATGCCTGCCGAACAAGCCCTCAGGGAAAACTACGGCGCGCACGGATGGATGCCCGAAGACTCGATGTGCTGGGATCTCTATGTCTCTGCGCTTCGCTCAGATGGTCGTGGTGGCCGTTTCTGGTTCCCGTTGTCGAGGTCCCGGGAGTGGAAATACCCCTTCTCTTCCCCAGATCGCCAAGAATGTTCTCCACAGCGATATCCTGACAAGGACACAGATACGTAGGACAGTTAGCACGCGCTCGCTGGGATACTTAGCTCTGTTCACCAAATTCGGTACCGATTCGTGATAGCACCGTGCCGGGCTCTCTGGTTCGGCACGGGATCGGTCTCTCCATTTCGAGCCACACAGTCAAAGATCGGCGCGCAGGACGAGAACGGAACGATGAAGCGCGCACAGTTCAACTTCGATTTCGCAGGACGGCGTGACGGGCGTGGCGGATGCGGGCCGCCGCTCCTCCTCCCTCCCGTCGCTTTCAGTCCTCCGGCCGGTGATCGATGAACCGGTGTAACCTCCGTGACCGATGATCCCTGCTGGAGGTTAGGCCAACAGCAGATGACGACACCAGTGGGCACGTCTGCGACTGGTTGAGTGTGACATCAAATTTGGTTGGGGAGACTTAAAATTTTGTCCCGGCGGCGAAGGAACGGTCACTTTACTCGTGGCCGTTGGTTAGTTCGTTCTTGACTTGTTGACCTGCACCGAGCCGAGAAATCTCCTCGCTCCATCCCTCCGTCCGTCCCGTCCGTCCACGGCGACCGCGCAAGCGTCACGCCACGCGCTCTTTCGAACGGCTCCATTAAAACAACAAACAAGTAGCTGGAGTATGGAACAAAGCAAAACCGGAACCAAGAACTTGTCCGGCGCGCACACGCCGGTCAGGGCAACGTATCGTCCCTCCGGTAAATGATACTCTTTAATAAAGTTGGTTGTATTTGAGTTTATTATGAATAAAATAAATAATATGTAAAATTATATACGAGATTTTTTTTAAAAAAATAATAATAAATTTATCACATCTATTTATTTATTAATCGATAGTGGGTATGTAAGATGTGTCTGTAACAAATCCGGTTATCCGTCTCCCCTCGCCCAAAGGCAGGAATCGTGCCCCCTCTCTCACGGCGCCCGGCCAGCATCCGATTCCCTGCACTATTCTAAACCCTCCCGTGGCGGTTTCTAATCCAGGCAATCAGGCCGGTTCCAGAATCCCTCTCCCGAGTCCAGAGCCAGCCGGTTCCATGGCACCAATCGATTGAGTTGCCGTTCGTGGCAACCACCGCGCTCTCTCTCTCATCGCACGCGCACCACCACCACTAATCAACTGATCATCGTCTCTCTCTCTCTCCTCCACCTTTCACCTGGACGATCGATTAACCTCTCCTCAAGCTCCTGCCATCTGCCAACAGCAGCACTACACCGCGCTCCAGCCTGTGTCATCGGGGCGGCCCCCACTGCGCCTGTCTTCTTCTTGCTCACGCTCTCTCTTGGGCGGCCCCGAGTTTATCCCCGGCTTCGCTCTCCGGCTCCACGGTTCAGGTTCTTGAATTCGGATGGAGGCAAGCACCGCGGCGGATTCCTGATAGTCGTCTCTGCTCCCAAAAGAAGCTCTTCTTGGCCTTCTTGCGGTTGGGTTCGCTTGCTTGTGAGCGCGGCGGAATTGCGGGACTCTGCTCTGCCAGAAACGGCTGGCTTCGGGGCAGAATTGGCTGGGAGGAATTGGATTGAATTCGGTTGTCTAGAAGAGGCCAGCCCTCTGGTGGTTCGGATTGGGGGCTTCGGAGGAAAGCTTGAGAGTCTTGGCCCGTCTTGGTAGGCTCGAAGGTGCCAGAAGCTGTTGGCAATGGAGCCGCCGCGGGGGTTCTGCGATACTGTGTTGAGCTTCCTCAAGTTCTTGCCCTACTTTGTTGGCCTCCTCATCCTCGGTGTCATCAAAGGTGACGTGCTGCTGAACTCTCTCGCCTCATTTTGGTACTGCTTGCGTTTCTCAGATGAGCGCAAATTTAGTTTTCCCTCGTCTGTGCTCAATCGATGCATTTAGCTTGACTGGTGGCCAAATGGAAGAGGCACGCATACGACCCTTGTGCACTGTCTGGCTTTTAGACCGCGGTTTCTCTTGGATTCTTGTTCTGTTTGCAGAGGGATGGTTGATTCATCAGTTCCTCATTTTTATTAGAGAGTTCAGTTAGGACCAGTTTAAATGATTGGTGTGCTGTTTCCGTTCTTGTTTTCGTTATGCGAGGAACGAACTGTCCTGATAACGGCATGCTTTTCAGTCAACTGTGTTGAATAAATTGCTAAATATGTGTATTTCCTGACACTGACAATCCCGGCCTGAATTTGCTTAGAACTGGCATTATATATTGCAGGGAAATATCGAAAATATTCTTTTCCTTTCCTGTATGAGAACGTAATTCCTTAAATATGTCTTAGCTCCCAGTTTATGAATGCAAACTCAAGTCATTTTACCAGTCAATCAACTCATACAGAATTTGAGTGTGTTGAGCTAGTAACTTTTGCAGACGAATGATGGAATGACACAAAATTGGTTTTTGTAGATTCCAGAATGGCAATGCAAATGTGTTGTTGAACACTTAACTATATGTGCAGCTGCTGATGCATTAATTTCAAACCCTCACATGATCTGACTTCATATTATTTGCCTCAGGTGTTTTGTTATGCCCTTGGGCATGTCTTATTATGGCTATTGGACTATCAGCACTCATTCTGGGCTTATGGCCCATGCATCTGATTTGGACATACTACTGCATTATCAGGTACAACACTCATGTTCTACAGTTCCTTTTTTGGCTAATTCATTAAATTACTAAGCAAAGTGCTCTCATTTTCCATCACCTCTTCTTGGAGGTAGAACTAAGCTGGTGGGACCGGTAGTAAAGCTTCTGCTTCTTATTGCTGCTACTGCAATCTTGATCCTATGGCTGATAGTTGGCATTCCTGGAAGTGTCCTTGCTGGATTAATATATGGTTTTCTAGCACCTATAATGGCCACATTCGGCGCAGTTGGAGAAGGCAAAGAAAAACCATTTGTTCATTGTTTTGTGGTAACTTTTTTCTTTTAATGATCAATTTATCATTTTTTAGTTGGGTTGGTAGCATCACTTTTAAAAATTTATTGCTATATTGCTACTCTGAAATGCAGGATGGAACATGGAGTACTATCACTGGAAGCTGCACAGTAGTCAGGGATGTGAAAGACATGCTCTTTCACTCATATTTTTCTATTATGGATGACCTTCGTCTTCAGAAACCTCCTGATGGGAAGCCATATGAAATAAGGTTTGATTCCTGTTCGTGCTTAGTATTTTTTTTTATAACTTCACTCCTCAAGGACACAATTTTTTCGTTTACCTTTCTCTTCCTTTTAGCATGTGGTCGTCAATTTAATATCCTAGGGACACTTGTTAGCATGTGTTCAGACTTTCATTTTGAGGAAAACATAATCACCTGCTGAAGACTGCAGTGCTTTCCATCCAGACGCACTTTCTCCTTTTTTTTTTCCTTCAAAGAATAATTTACTATAAAGTGACACAAAATATTTGTTCCCCAGATTGCTGGATTTTCCTGGAGCATTAATATCGGCTGCATGTGGGCTCATACTTGATGGAATAATGTTTACATTAATAGCCCTCTACAAATGCCCTGTGATGCTTTTCAAAGGATGGAAACGGCTGATCCAGGATATGATTGGGAGAGAAGGGCCTTTTCTGGAGACAGCTTGTGTTCCATTTGCTGGTCTTGCTATTCTTCTTTGGCCATTTGCTGTTTTAGGATCTGTTCTGGCTTCCATACTCTCCAGTATCCCTTTAGGTGCTTATGGTGCAGTTGTGGCTTATCAGGTTTGACTGTTTTTTTTTTCCTTTTGAAATTTACATATAATAATGTAGGTTGTATACTATTTGGTGATGAAGCAAACCTAGCCACTTATGCCAAATGCCAGCTGATTTATCTTGTACCTACTTAATTCATGGAGCTTGATATTGTTGATGTACCAGGAATCATCTCTTCTAATGGGACTCGCTTATATTATCTCGTCAGTATCCATCTTTGATGAATACACAAATGATGTTCTTGATATGGCACCTGGGTCTTGCTTTCCAAGGTATGAACTAGGGCTTTAGTCATGTGGTAAACAATAGCTGCCTGGTTTTGACATTTGAAGTCTCTAGGTTGAAATATCGGAAGACCAAGGACGAGTCTTCACATGATGCACAATTATCTAGGCCAGCCTCATTCGACAAGAAGGAAGAAGGGAAAAAACCTCCATCTCGTGTTACTTCATTTAAGAATAGCATTGACGAGTTCAACCCCTTCAAGGTGATTCTTTCCACCTATAGTTCATATCATACTGGTACAATCTGATGTTTTTGTTAGTGACATGGTAACTATTCCAAAATCAGCTTCACGTTACATGTAATACAAATAAGCTACAGTAACATACTTAGAATAGATCGTTCAGCATTTCAATTTTCATTGAACAATTTTTTTGTTATTAATAATCTATAAATTAAGGAATTTGAGCCTTATAAACTGGATGATACCATGCTGCAGTTGCTGGACCACCTATTTGCCGAATGTAGGCGCCAGGGGGAGACTTTGGTAAATCAAGGAGTGATAACGATGAAAGACATTGAAGAAACAAAGTCAGGCAAAGTTGGCAGTGGTGTTCTGAACGTTGGCTTACCAGCATATGTTATCCTTAATGCACTACTTCGGTCTGCAAAAGCTAACTCGGATGGCATAATCCTAAGTAAGTGCACTGGAGAAAAAATTTTCCTTCCAATCATCCATCATAATGTGAATTTAGTCATGGCCTTAGATTGACTTGCTCTGGAAAATATGTAGGTGATGGAAATGAGATTACTTCTGACAACAGACCTAGAAGTACTCTCTTTGATTGGTTCTTTGACCCTCTTATGGTTATAAAAGAACAGATTAAAGCTGAGAATTTCACAGAACAAGAAGAGGAGTATCTGAAAATGCGAGTTCTGCTGGTTGGTGATCCAGATCGCATCAAGGGCACTCTTCCTCATGTCCCATCATTGGACGAACGTAAAAAAGCAGAAATAGACGCATTTGCACGCAGGTACTGTCTTCCCTTTATTACATGGTTAGATGGATTCATCAATGTGTCTATTGATAATTTTTTTTTTTTGTCTACTTCCCTGCTTCTGCAAGATTACAAGGAATCACAAAATCAATATCACGATATCCTACGGCCAAGCGTCGTTTCGATACCCTCGTGAAGGCACTCTTGTCAGAGCTCGAGAGGACAATGGGAGGCAGCCAATCTGCCAATGGATCCCAAGCGCAGAGGTTGCGGAACTCTGTAGCCCGGATGCTTAGCCAGAAATCCATGGGCAAGACATCAAACATCAGGGATGAAGATCCAGAATCGCAAATGACAAGCTCTTCTCACGCTCCATGATACGTATTTTGACAACGTGGTGTGTACCTGATATTAGCGTAGATAACCTTTTCATGTCGTTTCCGGCTTTGTAAAAAATGAGATGCTGCATCTTGAAGCTAATTCTTACCATGCATATGACTTGTATAATTGTGCGCTATACGCACGCAATGAAATGTTGACGGATTGACTTCGCAGTTTTTGATGCGTGACGATAGTTGCCAGCTGTTGCCATTTAGCTTTCAGTACATTTTTTTTATTAAAATCACAAAAATATCAAATCAATTATGCATTTAAACTTCTTGCTGTGCAACTTATATTACAAAAAAAAAAAAAATGGTACTACTACGTCAACCAAATCGTGGTATTGCGGGAAGCAGAAGTGTCAAAATGTAGCTTGTAGGGTAATGGCTGCGGTCAACAAAATTGCCATCAACACTATTCATAGTCCTCACGGCTAGCAGGGTCCATGTTTATCGGGTGCATCAACGCAAAACATATAAAGCGGGGCCCGTCCTCTTCAGCATCAGGTTCAGCCCCACAGGTCATCAGCTGGCTGGCTATCAGGCACCTCGGTGTCATCATCCAACAGTTCCGCTTGCTTCTGCTTCGCCTTCTTATAGCTCCTAGAACCACGAAGAATGGAACCAATGTGCACACCTTTCAGACTCTTCTGTGACCTGAAAAAGTGAGAGGAAAACAACTCAGGATAATGTGTAATAATACTAGACATGATTCTAACGACAAAAGTTCTGGTATGAACTCTAGATGAGTGGGTGGATGATTGTTTCAACTATCTAAGGAGGTTCAAAGAGTACTCCCTCTGATGTTCAGACTAGAAATTCAGTTCAAATTTGAACTAGAATTAATGTCCTAACAACAGCAATTTAAGAATGGAGGGGATAGCTCCATTATCCTCAGCCCACAGTAATAGTTGATTATCAGATCTTAATCTATCAACACAGACAATGCATTATGTTCACCATGCAACAGTCATACATTGTAACCACTACCGCGTAACAAGATACAGTGATTCAGAAAATATGCATAACTATTTTCTCAGTTAGCAAGCTAGAGAACTTACAACGATAAGGCTCCATCATCAACATCACTTTCTTCATAGGGCGCAGATGAAATACCTGTCCAATAAACGTCAATTATACCATTACCAAATATGAATGTGGGCAGCGACTTGCTGGTAGATGAACAGCTGAAATCAGAAACAATTCATATGCATAATGTAGTTAGCTGAAGGAACAAGCCCATGAACATAAAAACATGCACCCAGCAAATGTTGGCTGCTCACGTTTGTGAAGGACCAAGCTTTTACAACTCAAAAGCTTTTGATAGAAAGGCATCCACCCCAGAGAAGGGCAAACAGACACTAGATAAACAGGACTAGATTTTAATTTGAAGGAATGAATTTAAGCATAACCATGTGCCTATGCTATCGACCACCACTAGAATGTTTACCAACTAGTACCCATTCCATGTAAATACTATTTCATTTTAAGTTCCCACCTGAGTCTGCATATGTAGATGAATTGTCTGATGATGCTTCAAAGGCAGCCTTTTCACCCTTGGTGTCGATTGCATCATCAGATTCTTCACTGATAGCATTGCTGAATATGGCACCAGAGCCTACCTTCCTGCTTTCTTTTTTAGATTTCGTATTATCTTGTTCATACTTTTTTCTTGAAACTTTCCGCACTGCAAGTCTATATCGGTTAGCAATTTGTGGCGTGCCCCCTGCGCTGTCACTCGATGCTGCCGAGTGCATCGAAAAGCTCTTAACAATGTTGCTTACATCAGGTTTGCTACTTTTAGCACGCGGCTTCTTCTGAGAAGTGGACTTCTGTAATTCTTTGCTAACATTTGCATTATCCTTACTGATTGGCAAATTGTTCTGACTGTCAACATCACCTTGGTGAAGCTTCTTTTCAACAATACGATCAAATAGCACATCTTCTGGCTCCTGTTGTTGTGGACTGACATTCTGAATAGCTCTATTGTTCTTGTTTCCATTGCACTGCCCCATTCTTCCTTTTTGTACACTAGAGTTAAGTGAATCTTGGGTACCAATACCGGTGCCTTGATGATCATCATCAAAATTTTCCTTATCAGCGGCAGGCCCTTCAGAATTAGTCTTTCTTTTCTTTTTCCTTTTCACCTTGTCACTCTTCACATTATCATATTCTCTGCTCATGTTTTCTGCTTTGGCAGGTGGAGCAAATACTTCACTGGTACTTAAGTGATCCATTAAGCTAGTTTTCTCAGCAGGTGATTCTAGATCATTTGGTCCAGTTTTATGAGCGTTATTCTTTTTATTCTTCGCTTCCAAAGTTTCATCTTCATTATTTTGAATGGATTCAGCAGAAACTAATTCGTCATTGATCTTGCCCAAGCTAAAATGATCAATGAAATTGCTTTTATCACTAGCAGGATGAGCAATGCAATGATTTGGTTCAACAGCATCGGAACTTTTAGGACTAACAAAACCCTTTCCAGCACTGCAGTGCACCAAATCTGCATTGGGATCATGTTCCATGGCAGAATCCTGACTCTGAAGTTCAGTTCTCAAAGGTTTCTCCCTTTCCTTTTGAGCATTAGGGCTGGAAAATTCGAGAGTTGCAGCATCTTTCTGAACTACAGATGATTCTGTTGGATATCCAGATGCATTTTCATTATCATGCGTCCCTGTGATGCCAGTTGCATTCCCATCCTGGCAATCCTTAAGTCTGTGGGTAATAGTTCCTTGAATTTTAGAAGCCCTAGTCTTGGAGGCCCTTTTGCCTTTCAGCTGTACATCAGTAACAGTTTCCATAAGAGTATCAATCATAGAACCTCCTTGAGCCAAATCTTCTTGTATAGAAGCATTGACCCCCACCATGTCTACTCTAGGAACCTGGTTGACTTGCTCATCTGAAGAAGGTTGAGCAAGTTTACCAGTATCTGAGGTACCCTTAACCTTCTTCTTTCGCTTAGTGCTTTTGTCTTTGCTAACATCCTGCACTCTCACGTCTCCAGTTAAACCGTCCTTCAAACCACTTTCTTTGCCAGAAAACCTCAAAGTATCAGACTCTTTTTGTTCTGTATTAGCATCTCCTTCAAGCATACCACCTGAATGATGAGATGAGTCAGTAAGCTTCACTTTCAATTGCTTTCCCTTAGGCTTCTTATGGCTAGGACTAGAGCTTGAGGGAACATTAGAGTGAATATCTTCAGGATATTTCAGAGGTAATGCTGCATAATTACCAACTTTAATGTCAGCCGGTGCAGGATGTTCTAGTGAATTCGGATTGCTGTCTCGGTGAATTTGTCCTGTTAGCATATTTTCACACAAATCCTCACTTAAGCTGTCTCTAGATTTTAGATCTGCCAATACCTCATCAATCATATTTGCTGCTGCTATATCCAGGCTTCCACCAAACTTCTGGTCACTAGCTGCTGCTACGTCTACATTACCTTGCGTCATTTGTTGTGCATCTAGGGGAGCAGAATTTGTGTCTTGTATCGAGATAACATTTGAAACATGCTCAGCAGATTTTATCTGATCTTGATTAAGTTCAGCACCATTTGAGGATTCTGACTGACGTCTCCTTTTCTTCTTTCGCTTTCCATCACCATTTGGGCTGCCTATTACAGCTGAACCACCTTGCTGCACATTGTCTGAGACCGGTTCCATATAAGGGCTATGTAGAACCTCCCTTTCAGTATAAACTTTATCTGATTTCCCTGCATTTTCTGTGTGCCCAAGAATTTGTTTGTTGCCAGCAGTATCCATAGAAGTCATGTCAACAGAACTAACCTTCTTTACTTTCTTGCGCTTCTTCTCTTTAGGAATATTATCAGTTGTGGGTCTGTTCTCCATAATATCTGTATTTTTGCCATCCTTCTCCATATTGCCTGTTTCAGCTATACCACCATGACCATCCTCATTGTATTTATGATGTTTTATTTCTTCATGCTTCTCTTCTCCATTCCAAGGGCCATTGCTTCCTCCTGCAAATTTTTCACCGCTAGCTGGAACTTCAGCAGTGGAATTAATAGCATCACCTATGGAAGAGTTTTTATCATCATTATGCACATGATCAATATTCCCTTGCTCAGAAGTTAGATCAGTAGATGCCTGAGCATTGTTCACAAACTCAACAAGTTTCCCTCCCTGGTTTTCATCATTGTGCTCTGATGATAAAAGCAAAACAGTTGATCTAGCTTTACTTCCATCTCCGTTAGTCAACTCAACCTCTGATGCATCAGCAACTGAATAATTGAGGGGGGAAAGTAAAATTAGTATCTCTACATTATCAACCAAAAGACTCGAGATAGAACATATTATAACGAGGTGGATTTGCAGTTTTTTGACATTACAGAGCATTCAGAGATTTTTTAGCCAAAAAAATGTATTGAAATTTTCTACATTAATAACTCAGCACAAGAACCAAAACTACACAATTGACGCTAAGAAGCATTAAGGCCTACCATGCATGTCAAAATCTATGTCATTACTTCACCACAAAGAATACACATGGAACATAGTATCTAATCATAGTCCGAAGACAACTTCAGAAGGTATGAGTAGTGTACCATAAAATAACATACATAAATGTAATAGACATGTTACCCTTGGCCATTTTTATGACAAAAATTTACCTGATTTTGATAATCCCATAGCTCCTGTTGGTAAATCTGTTGTTTCTTCACCAGAAACAGTTTCAGAAGATGCCAATTGATGTCTTCTCCTTTTCTTCTTTTTACTAACAGTACCTGGATTTTCTTTACGGAGAGAACCCTTCTCCATATTGCCTGTTTCAGCTACACCACCATGACCATCCTCATTGTATTTATGATGTTTTATTTCTTCATGCTTCCCTTCTCCATTCCAAGGGCCATTGCTTCCTCCTGCAATTTTTTCACCGCTAGCTGGAACTTCAGCAGTGGAATTAATAGCATCACCTATGGAAGAGTTTTTATCATCATTATGCACATAATCAATATTCCCTCGCTCAGAAGTTAGATCAGTAGATGCCTGAGCATTGTTCACAAACTCAACATGTTTCCCTCCCTGGTTTTCATCATTGTGTTCTGATAATAAAAGCAAAACAGCAACTGAATAATTGAGAGGGGGAAAAAGTAAAATTAGTATCTCTACATTATCAACCAAAAGACTCGAGATAGAACATATTATAACGAGGTGGATTTGCAGTTTGTTGACATTAAAGAGCATTCAGAGATTTTTTTAGCCAAAAAAATGTATTGAAATTTTCTACATTAATAACTCAGCACAAGAACCAAAACTAAACAATTGACGCTAAAAAGCATTAAGGCCTACCATGCATGTCAAAATCTATGTCATTACTTCACCACAAAGAATACACATGGAACATAGTATCTCACCATAGTCCGAAGACAACTTCAGAAGGTATGAGGAGTGTACCATAAAATAACATACATAAATGTAATAGACATGTTACCCTTGGCCATTTTTATGACAAAAATTTACCTGATTTTGATAATCCCATAGCTCCTGTTGGTAAATCTGTTGTTTCTTCACCAGAAACAGTTTCAGAAGATGCCAATTGATGTCTTCTCCTTTTCTTCTTTTTACTAACAGTACCTGGATTTTCTTTACGGAGAGAACCCTTCTCTATGTTGCCTGTTTCAGCTACACCACCATGACCATCCTCATTGTATTTATGATGTTTTATTTCTTCATGATTCTCTTCTCCATTCCAAGGGCCATTGCTTCCTCCTGCAATTTTTTCACTGCTAGCTGGAACTTCAGCAGTGGAATTAATAGCATCACCTATGGAAGAGTTTTTATCATCATTATGCACATGATCAATATTCCCTTGCTCAGAAGTTAGATCAGTAGACGCCTGAGCATTGTTCACAAACTCAACATGTTTCCCTCCCTGGTTTTCATCATTGTGTTCTGATGATAAAAGCAAAACAGTTGATCTAGCTTTACTTCCATCTCTGTTAGTCAACTCAACCTCTGATGCATCAGCAACTGAATAATTGAGAGGGGGGGAAAAATAAAATTAGTATCTCTACATTATCAACCAAAAGACTCGAGATAGAACATATTATAACGAGGTGAATTTGCAGTTTTTTGACATCATAGAGCATTCAGAGATTTTTTTAGCCAAAAAATGTATTGAAATTTTCTACATTAATAACTCAGCACAGGAAACAAAACTAAAAACTTGACGCTAAGAAGCATTAAGGCCTACCATGCATGTCAAAATATATGTCATTACTTCACCACAAAGAATACACATGGAACATAGTATCGCACCATAGTCCGAAGACAACATCAGAAGGTAGGAGTAGTGTACCATAAAATAACATACATAAATGTGATAGACATGTTACCCTTAGCCATTTTTATGACAAGAAATTTACCTGATTTTGATAATCCCATAGCTCCAGTTGGTAAATCTGTTGTTTCTTCACCAGAAACAGTTTCAGAAGATGCCAATTGGTGTATTCTCCTTTTCTTCTTTTTACTAACAATACCTGGATTTTCTTTACGGAGAGAACCCTCAGGTATATTGTCATTTACTGCTTTCCCCAAAGATGTATCGATATCCATAGTGTCAGACTCATCAGTTATTCTAGGATCTGTAGCTGATAAGTGAACAGAGTCAGTCCTCTTAGCTTTTTTGTGATTTTTTCCTCGGAAAATATCATTCATAGCATGCATCTGTCCCAACATACTCTCCTCTATCATAAACTTCTTATTGTCGGAAACGTTACCATCAACCTCATGGTCCCGACTGCCCTGCAAAAAGTATTCCTTTGCATCTACCTCCACAACATGAGAGGTGTTGGTTTGCTTTGCTGATTTATTGTTATCTGCATCAATTGCCAGACCTTCTGATGCATTCTTTATTTCAGCATCCAGCTGTGCTGAGGGTGGCAGCAGGACATCATCTAGCACTGCATCATGTGCACAAACATTATCCAACATTGCAGTAGCATTGCTACCTTGAGAGGAATCAATAGAGATAAATTAATTTTATAGCATCAATAGATAAAGCACAAAAGACGGCATGCTTTAATCATGAACGAGACAATGACTCATTGGCACAACAGGCCCATGGAATGCTAAGTTCCATCAGATTAGAAACACATTTTTGTAGATCGTGATTTGTGAAGCTAAAGGCATAATCCAATGTAACTTGAGAACGAAATGAGAAGGGACAGCAATGTAACTTGCCACGTCTATATGCCACATTTAATATTTAGGGTGTACCTTCAAACCTCCAAGGTTTTCGTTTTCTGAAACAAGGCAACATCATATTCATCAAAATAGTGCAGGGCATCAAAGTCTCAAAGACAAAACCAAACTCTGGAAAACAGCTAGGCACAAAATCTAGGTCGTTTGATGTCGCGAGAGTAGTAGTAGATCACAGGAATCACGGTAGTATAGCACCTAAATTAAAATTCTTGTAAGACTACTGGCAGCCGCCAAAATGCGGATCCCCGCTGTGTAAGGTCATCAATCAATTTTCATTCTGGGGAAAAAAATGGGGTGTACCTTCTGGTATCGCAGCAGGCAGCTTTCTATCATGGTTCTCCAAATGAATTCCAACTTGACCTGCACTAGTTCCCCTTCCATCGATTTCTGGAGCGCCTTGGCAGCAGCGCCTCTCTACCATCTTGACATGGAGAAAGAACGAACCCTTGACTCTGGTGAAGGCACTCTTCACTGTCATTGATTCGGACAGGTGATACAATGCACCCTTCCGAAGGACCTGACGAAAAGAAACATTCTTAGAAGTTTGCATTACCCTCTGCAAGGTTTAATATGATATTAGATAGTATAATGCTAAATGCTAGATACTCAGTGCATTGTCTAGTGTCAACTGGTACCTTAGTATCAGCCTTTAGGTTCACAGAGGGGCATGATTCATTGTCATGTTCAATAGGAGACGGTCAGTTCCCAAGGTCACAACCAAATTATTACGGGGCATTAACTAATCACTACATTGGCTTCCAACTAATAAGGAAGAGGCTACTACTCCAAATAGGGATAATATTGCCATAACAAAGTATTGCTAAGCAGGCTAATCTCGGCATGTGATAGTTTCATATGACATTGAGAAATAGGATCAATAACCACAACTTGGCAGCATTTTGACAGCCCATTCTCCAACTGATTAAACTACTGAAACACTCAAGAAGCTCTGAGGCACACTTATCAGCGTAAATTCAACTCTGCCCTAAGCCAAAATATATATAAGTGGCCCTGAATAGCTTTACAATCACAGCAATTCAATGAAGACAAACGCCGATCAGTGCCACGAAATAGCACCTGGAAGGACTTGACGTCGACGGGGCCGATGTCCGGGAACGCCGCGACGTGCTCCGCGGCCACATGCGCTGCGCAGAGGTACACACGTCAGTTACGGTACCCTCTGTTCGAGGGATGGGGGAGGAACGAGGCGTCAGGTGCATACATTTTAGGCGGCGGATGGTGGTGTCGGGGGCGGCGACCATGGCGAGGCGGGTGCCGAGGTCGGTGTCTATGAAGAGGGAGAGGGGAGCCTCACTGTCAACGGATTGCGCCTTAGGCGGCCGCGGGGACGGCGGGGCGGCCATCTTGGAGTAAGCCGCCGCCACTAGTGGGAGAAACTGGAGGTGCGGTGGGGGCCGAGAGGGGCAGACCGTCGCGGAGTTTTTATGCTGTGGTTTAGGTCAAGACGTTCTTCTTTAACGAAGGCGTATTACTGGGAGCCCATCATTAAAATGTATTTTATTTATTTTACAATTACAAGTAATATGTATTCTCTCCGTTTTTAAATTAATATCCCTTTTTACTTTTTAGTTTCAACTTTGATCTTTTCTCTTATTTGGAAAATTTTGATAAAAAGTATATATTTTGTTATAATTTGAATAATCATTAAAATTATTTAAATCACAACTTAAATTTTATTTGAACTAATTTTTTGAATAAGATAAAAAGTCAAAGTTGAAACTAAAATTCAACGACGATATCAGTAAAAACGGAGAGAGTATAGTTTTATATGTATTTTTTGGTGGTTTATTTAGTTTCAATATGTTGTAAGAGTTTATGTGGACTATGCATTAGTGCAAAAAAAGATTTATGTAGAAGAACTTGTTATGGACAAGCCAAAAAGTTTTGTCTATCAAAAGACAATTATTCTTCATGTACACCGCTTATACCGGCTCTATTTCAAAATAAGTGTTTTTATATTTTTAAACATCTCCTTTTGAACATTCGTCTTATTCAAAAAATTTATAGAAAAAATATTTATTTTATTATAAAATGATTTATTATTAAAAGTATTTTAACTTTAATTTATTTATTTTTGTATTTTTATAAAAAATTAATAAAGCGAATAGTCAAACGACGATTTTAAAAATAAAAAATATCTTTTATTTTAGGATAGAGGAAATACTAAATAATCCTTTCGAGTTATTATTCAAGCATACCTCTCTAGCCTCATTAATTTTTTTTTTCTTGGTAATGAAAAAAAAAAAATCTAAGGTGCGGTGGTTTAATAAATAAGCAAATGATACATATAGCGTTATGTGAAAAAAATTTATAAAGTCAAGGAAGGTAGACCAATCTAAAATATAAGGTTCATAGATATACGTTTTATCTTTTTTATTTTTAAATTATTGTCGCTGTTAACTTTTAACAGCATTTTTTATCATTCATTTTATTTAAAAAATTAGTTTAAATATGTAAAATTTTAAGCTGTGATTTAAATAGCGTTAATAATAAATTAAATTATAATAACATATATAATATTTATTAAAGAAAAAATAAATAAAATAAATAGTATATTAAAAATTAATGATGATAACAATTTAAAAACAATAGGCGTAAGAATCTCGCACAAGTCCAGAGCATAGGTGGTGTTTAGAAGTGACAAATGTAGAATGAGATTAAGAAATAAAAAAATAATTATACCTTTTATTTACTCATTCCATTGAATCTCAGTTATTCTATTTTCTAATCTCAAAACCGCCTATTAGTGTATTTCCCATTCTCCAAACGTATTTCCTCTTGCCGAGCGGCAAATTTGGGCGGAAGCCTCCTGTCTGCTGTGTCCCTCTGACCGGACCTTCTTGCGGTTGCGGCGGAAGCAAAGCGCACGGCGACATGGACAGCAGCGGAGAGGAAGGGCAGCAGCTGCCGCACTTGGTATTGGCGCACAAGCTGTTCCTACTCTCGCACCCCGATGTCGACGACCTCGCCAAGGTCGACCTCCGCGCGGATGTCTTCGCCGCCGTCAAATCCGACGGTACTAGCAGCTCCTCCCATCTCCTCGAGCCTGATTCAAGCTGCGAGTATGGTATGGGCTTTGTATTTGATCTTGCTGGTGTGGTTGCTGCAGACATGGCCTCGCTGTACGAGTCGCAGGCGGCGGACGGCGTGCTGGAGATGGACGCGGCGCTGCTCGCCGAGATGCGCGCCAGGATCGAGGAGGAGATCCGAAAGCTCGATGAGAAGTAAGTGGATCTCGCCGCATGTGAACTTTTCCTGCTCGATTTCTATTCTGGGGCATAGGGTTTAATGCTGTGGTGTTGATGCATCTGGCACTGTGAACGCACGATCCGTATTTTGACCACTCTGGCTAGGTTCAGTGGTAATGTAGCCCTATATACGCTGGGCATGTGGGATTATGCACTGCGGACACAGTTTCTGGAAATAGTTTGTGGGACTGAATACTGTTGATTTGCCTTTGTTGTTCCAGTTAATTATAATTGGCAACTATTCTGTGATATCGAACTTAGAGCATCTCCAACAGATACTTAAAATTTCACTGCCTAAATTCATGTTTAGGATGTTGGTAAATTGATATTGGTAGCTATAAAAGTTTTCATCTCCAACAGATACCGACAGATACCGATATTATAGGTATTACCTATTGAGTACCCATATTTAGCTATCAAGAAATGTGGAATTGGTAGTAGTTAAATTTAGGGTGCTCAATTAGGTCATTATTGGAGATGTATTTTTACTAGTGATTCCTATATTTGTATTTAGGTACTAAGTTATATATTGGAGTTGGTCTTATGAGGTAATTGAATCTACGAATTGATGGTTTTGGTCTGCATCATGGACTCCGTGAGTTATGCTAATCTAGGTCAGTGTTCATATAAACATTACAGGTCAAATGGTGAGTACTCATTATGTTAGGGGCTTCCCTTCCTGTACAGTTTAAAAAAAATTGATGTTAGGTCACAACTTTTCAAGGAACATTAGGCAATGGTAAATACATAGTTAGTGTTATCTCAAGTCAAGAAAAGTCTTTTGTTTAACTATCGCCTTGGAATTCTGTTTACTAATACCCATTTAAATTCTGTAGCCATCGAACCTAGATTCTGAACTCGGAAGCACACTATCCTGTTTTATCTTACAGTATATCCAAGGCTCTTGAGTTGCGGTTATACGTGAATGTCTACATTTAGTACTGACCTCTTTTGGTTAAACATCACTCTGGTGCTTGAAGGATTGCCGATGCTGAAGAGAATTTGGGTGAGAGTGAAGTGCGAGAAGCCCATCTTGCCAAATCCTTGTATTTCATAAGGGTTGGGGAGAAGGTATGCATATAAAGTCTTTGAAAACTTTTATGATTGTCAATCCGCATTCCAAACATGCTTATTTTCCATGGGTAATCTGAATTACAGGAAAAAGCACTGGAGCAGCTTAAAGTAACTGAAGGGAAAACTGTAGCTGTTGGCCAAAAAATGGACCTTGTTTTCTACACACTACAGATTGGACTTTTCTATATGGACTTCAATCTTATCTCAAAGTCCATTGACAAGGCTAAAAAGTAATCCAGGTGTTTCTTATAGCTTTGCTATTATACTTTCTGCTGTTTTTGCATTGTGAAGTCTGATACAATGCTACATTGTTTTGCCTGATTGAAGTTTGTTTGAGGAGGGAGGTGATTGGGAGAGGAAGAACAGACTGAAAGTATATGAAGGCTTGTACTGCATGGCAACTAGAAACTTCAAGAAAGCTGCCAGCTTATTCTTGGATTCCATTTCAACTTTCACGACCTATGAGCTGTTCCCTTATGATACTTTTATCTTCTACACGGTCCTCTCAAGTGTCATTATTCTGGATCGGGTATCTCTAAAGCAAAAGGTATTCAACTTGGCTTTCTGAAGTCAGATCCTCATTGTCTTGGATGCTTGACTAAATATAATTTTTACAGGTTGTAGATGCACCTGAGATTCTTGCTGTTATTGGCAAAGTACCTCACCTCTCCGAGTTTCTCAATTCCCTCTACAATTGCCAATACAAATCATTTTTCATCGCATTCTGTAAGTAACAGAATCATAATAGTGACAGTAGTCCTCCATCATCTTCGAATTACTAATGATCAAGAATGTTCTCCTAGTTCTTTTATTGTTGTGGATTGTCGTTAGATTTCTCATATTTGCTGCATATTTTCTCAGCTGGCTTGACGGAACAGATCAAGTTGGACCATTACCTGCAGCCTCATTTCCGCTACTACATGCGTGAAGTGCGCACTGTTGTTTATTCACAATTTTTAGAGTCATACAAGAGTGTGACAATGGAAGCAATGGCTGCTGCTTTTGGTGTGACAGTCGATTTCATTGACCAGTAAGTTCACAACCTTTGTGATGCCTGTATTCTAGCTGTATGGCATTCACAACCCACAAGCCTAGTTTGTAAAATCATTTGTCACTTTGATACAGGGAATTGTCACGGTTTATTGCTGCTGGGAAGCTCCACTGCAAGATAGATAAAGTTGCTGGTGTTTTGGAGACGAATCGGCCTGACGCCGGGAATGCCTTCTACCAGGCAACCATCAAGCAAGGAGACTTTCTGCTGAATCGTATCCAAAAGCTGTCACGAGTTATTGACCTCTAGACGTTTTACATGCTGGTGCATCTCTTTGCCTAGCCTTTTGGTATTCGGCTCAAGCTCCCGGCATCTGTCTGATGAATTATTTGCATTTGGTCCTGGAGTGTACCAGCTGCACTTGACTGCAAGGTCAAGAAGGCTTTAGGGATATCTATTTCAACTTTGAAATCGTGTTTGTATGCTAACTACATGCATAGAGGAAAATGCAGACATCGCTTCTAGATACTGCTTCTGTTATGAATTCATCCATTTGCTTTCTTTCAATCCGTGATCAGTCTACTAAGATCCTCAGTTCCAAAAATCAACGCTAATTGCTATGGCAGTACGTACGGCTTATACCGTATTTACTTTTTTTTTCCTCTGCTGTGTATGAACAGTGCTTTGACTCCGCACCATGGTTTATAAAACCGTTGAAAACCATGGTTGTTGCAAATTTTGTGTTATAAAGTAGGATTATATAAAGTTGGAGTACTATGTAAGATACAGTAACAAATAATATAGACAATAAAAACAATGTTTTTTTCTCAAAAACAATAATAACATAAGTTAGTAAACCCAACTGCATATCTGCAAGCAAAATCAATTATTGGACTATATGAGAATTCTGAGTAATGTCACTAGAGATGGCAAATCTCTCAAATTCTTCTGTGTACATTCTGATCATGCAGTTCTAATTAAACTGAGCCCATCCTACCCCCACCCTAGAACATTGGGCAGTCAGCTCACCAAACAAAAAAAAACACTAAATACCAAATCAAAGTACCCAGGGAATCGCAGAGTCAAAGAGTTGCACGATTATGGCTGTTATGCCGGTATTAAGCGACTTGACTTTTTTTTTTGAAATTTAAGCTACTTGACTTGATTTGCCATTGGGTGTGCTAAAAGGGTCGTTTTCATCGGTTTTCAAGGCAGCCATTTCCTCTAAGCGCTTCCACAGGGCTTCTCGCTTTGAATTTGATTCCTCCTGCTTGAGCTCATCATCATTGAACTTCCGGGCGCACTCCGAAAAAAATTCAGAATCATGATCAGAGAAAATCTTGCGTACATTCAATGTCAAGCTCTGCACAGCTTGGTTCCAATGATCTCTGGCATTTCTTTCGAGTGCTGGATAGATAATAGGTAATAGCACCTTATAATTCTGCTTAATTAGGTTCTCAATGTGGTCGTTGTTCCAGAGAAACAGAGCCCGCTCCGCCACCTACCATAGACAAGATAGAAAAACATAAGTCACCACCCCACAAAGCTGTGTATATATGCATGACCAAGCAGCTAGCTAATTATTGTGTTTGTATTCTACAGTATTATCTGTAATCTACTAACTGTTCGCGTGAACAAAGAAAACAACAAAAACCACCTGATATACAAATTCATGAAGCAGTCCAGCAACAATAACAGCAAATAAGAGGGAACATATTTTCACCACAAGCAATATAGTAGTTGGAAATTTTAGTGGCTTGCAATTGTTTTTTACTTTGGGCAGCACAAAGTTTCTAGTTTTGCTACATGAAATTTCTGGTGACAAGGTCTACAGAAAGTTAGTTTAAATATCAGTAAAAGTTGGATAAAGCATATATAAACAAGAGCACTTCGTAGGCCACTAAATTGATTACTGAGAAAGTGGGTACACATGTATAAATGTCCACCATGCAGCAGATCAGTTTTAGAAATCAGGTACAAGAAACGTGAAAAAAGAAAATGAACAATTGGTATGTGCATCCTGCAGAGGCAAGAAATTGATATGCTGATTTTGTAATTAATTATTATGATTTACATGATAAATGACTGGTTTCTAGCAAATTATACATTAGAATAGACAAGCCTGGAGACACTGTCAGTATTAATAATATCTTCCATGTTTAGAGGGCAGATTTATTGCTAGATTTGCGCAAATAATTGATGTGGATAAACAGGCAAACAATTGTCGAATCAGAGACCTAAAGCAGTAAGCGAACAGACTAGATGACCCAACAGAAAAGTTCAGAAGAAATGCATGGCATGTTTTGAGGATAGGAAGAGTGAAATTAACCTGGAAGTGAGAGCTGTTCATACTCCGGGCAATCTGACGGAAAAGAGGAACCATGCATCTTTGGAACTCCGCAGGCTTTGTTGCCTCTAAAACCTCTTCTAATTCACCCAAAAACATGACCTCCTTTGAACTGTTTGTCACAGGCCAATATTTGAGTAAGCCCCTAATAACTGTATCAGCAAGTTTGCAGTCTTTCTCAACAAACTGTGTGATGCAATACGACAACTGCTGATGGTACATAGATGCACACTTTGGCTTGTGGAGAGGGATCAGTGCACTAACAAGAAACAATTTGTGCTCTTCCTTTAGTGGAAGGGCAAAACCATTGATTATACTACCCAGGATCTCCAGCAATTCTGCAATACCATTATGCTTTTCTGTTTCAAATATAAACCTGTAGAATATGTTGTTGATTGCTTTCCTGATGAAGGGGCGATGAACCATAAATTTACCATATATCCGATGTAGTATCGTCTTTAGATAGTCCCTCTCCCTAGGATCCTCTGAGTCAAAAAGATCCAACAGCCTAAGAATAAAGGAATGATCTATGAATCTCTTGGCCAGCTTTGCGTCTGTCTCCTGTGACGCTACGAATCTCAAGAAAACCTCATAGACGACCTGCAAGTGTGACCATGCCGGATCCATGAGAGGCTCGTCCTCCTCCAGATCAACTCCCTCGACGGCCTTGTTCTCACGAGGAGCTGGGCTGGAGCTCCGGAACAAGTTAATCGACACCATTTTTATGATCTCCGACATGAGGACTTCCTGGAACTTGCCGTTCGCAGAAGTGACATAATCAACAAGCTCCATAAGTGTCTGACGCTTCACTTCCTTCTCCTTCAAGTTCTTCGTCGGATCCGCAAAGTCGTACATGGCGCAGCACAGGTTCACCTTCTTCACAAACAGATTCTGCTTCTCGGACGCAGGCACGTCCTTGAACGCGGGCAGCAGCTCGTTGGAGTGGTACACCGCAGCCCCATTCATCACTGGGTTAGGACTCACGCTTGCTGGCACCAGATAATCCCCATTTCCAGCCCTCTTGTTTCCCGGCTCTACATTCCTCGTAGCACTGTAAGAATTCGACGGCTCGCTGCCGTTGGCTGCAGCGGAATCCCGGCCATCGCCGCCCTTCCCCGGCTTCCTCGGCAGCCTTCCAAGGATCTGTTTAATCATCTCTCGACACAACTAGCTAGACACCCAGAAGTCTCCCACCTCCACAAATCTCACCCACAGAAGCAAATTGGGATCTGCCCAGACCAGCAAACCTTGAAGTGTACTACCAACGACCCCGAGATCTCACCAGGCAGCAGTGCACCAAGCCGGCGAATCCAGCGCCGCCTATCGAACCGGTACCCGCAGCTTAGCTCCCTCTGATCCGCGGACCTACCAAACCCTCGGAATCATTTAAACGAACAGGAATCAGACCTGGTCCACGAGCCACTCCGCCGCCCGAGCCTCACTCAAGGGATCAGGCCACGCCTCCATGACCAATAGGAACCCAGCCCTTGCCAGCCAGCAACCGGAGCAGCCGGCCGGCCGGCCGAATCTGGGATCCAAGAACGACAGCCGGCAAGGAACTGCCGTCGGATGTGAGCAGGCTTCGGCCGGAGTGATGGTGAAGGGTTAAGGGCGCGGTGAAGATGAGGGTGAGGGCGCGGACTCCCTGAGTCTCTCTCCTCTCTTTTTTTGTTCTCTGGATTTGAGAAGACCTTGTTGAGGTCCAACAGTAGCAAAAGGCGGGGATTGATGTGGCAAAAGCGGAACCATATCCTATGCTGTAATTCAACAAATGCAGGCCATGAACAGTATTTAGCATTAAGAGATTGCATATCATTGAATCAAAATTCGATGGATTGGGATAGCTGTTACAGTAACGCGATGCACAGTAAAATATGTATCTACAATAACGATTTTACTGTTTATGCACAGATCTATTACTGTTTCCAGACGTTTACACACTAATGCAGACAATTTTGATCCGGCAAAAGCTCCCACAGTAGCGACTGTGAGAGGCCGTTTGGCCGGGCTCAAGCCGGCTCCGGCTTATAGCTAAGTGCATAAGCAGAAAAAAGGCTTTAAAATGTGATTTATTCAACTTAGATGAAAAAAGTTTATATAAACAGTGCTTTTTACTATATCTAGAGTATATAAATATTAATATAAACTGTTTATATAAACAGTGCTTTTCAATTTTTATCACTATTTTAGTTTTTTAATTTTTACCATTCAATTCGTAATTCTTTTCATTAAATATATTTTTCACTTCAATTTCTTTGAAATTTTAACATCTTTATTGTTTTATATTATGTAATAATACATTATATTTATTATATACTGTTAGCATCACTTACGCTTAAATTTTATTTATTTTAACACAATATAAAACAGTAAAAATAATTAAAATTTTTTAAAAATGGTATGTTTTAAAGTGAAAAACGTATTTAATGTTAAATATTCAAAAACTTACGAATTAAATGATAAAAATTAAAAAGTTAACGTATTTAATGATAAAAATTGAATATTCTCCAGCAGGCAGAGACAAGCGAGCACTGGACTGATGGAACCATTTTACAAATTCCGTTCTGGGCATTATATTCAGAAAAAGGAAAAAATAAACTGAGAAACCATTTTACAAATTCCACCTCAAGTCCTGCTTGGATGTTATAGTTTTTCAATACTAAAATATTAAGAAACTATGATTTAAAAATAATGTAAAAAATCATGATTTAAAAAAAAGTCATGAGTGAAGTTTTCAAAACTGCAAAATTGCTATTTTTTTAATACCATAGTTTTTAAAGCTACAAAATTTGTTTATCCAAACAACATAGTTTTAGCAAAAATATACTCCATTCTTCAAAAAATTCAAAAATACTTTACTTAAAACAGGACCTCAATCGTTTCCGGAGAACTCCTTGTGCCGAGCTGACTGACAACAAAGCACCGAGCAGCAAAGTTTACACTACCACTCGCCTCTGCTGACTCTAACCCGTTGATGAATAAACAAACAACCGATATGATAAATATCGGAGCGGCTGCAGGCTGCATATGCTTAACCGTTTAAGGCTATTTTGTGTTGAGCTGATACTTTTGAGTTTTTAAAAAGTTGTATATGTTTAATTGTTTAAGGTTTTTTTTTAGCGGGTGTTTTTGAGCTTCTAAAAAAGTTAGTTGATAGCTATTTAAAAAATGAGTGGTGAAATTTAAATATTAATTTTGTAAATATATATTTAACTATTCTGCATATCAAAAATTAAAAAAAAACAGTATTTAAATGAGATTTTCAGTTTTTATTTTATCTCTATAAAATCTAACTTTTTAGTATTTAAAAATGAATTTTTTTTAAAACTTTGTTTCAGCTTCTTAATTTTTTCAGTTTTTCTACAGCTGCTGAAAAGATGGCGCGGGCCAGCGCTGCCTCGCCGCGGCGCTCTTTACTTCCAGTCGCGTCCCCCACGCACCGCCGTATTCGTTGGCGCAATACTCTAATCGTCAGACACTCGCTTACCATGAACTGAGTACTGATCCTCCCTCCTCCTTCCAAGGTCAATTACCGGCAAAGTTCTGCTCCCTCTATCCTAAGAATATGATTTTTTAACTATTTAAAAATAATGTTTAATCACTTTTTTTTTCAAAAAATTACAAAACTATTAAAATAAATAAGATAAGTTAAAGTACTTTTAATAATGAATCATTTCAATATAAAATAAAATAATATTTTTATATTTTTTTAAATAATAAGATGAATAATTAAAGATAGATGTTTAAAAATTTTAAAAAACACTTATTTAATAAGACCGATGAACACTTGGCTCGGTCAGTTCGTGGAAATTAAAAATCAAATCCTGGATCCGGCGAGCGTTTGGTCCGACTCCGCCCCGGCGCGTTTCGCTCGCGAGTACTAGTGCCGGTATCATCATGCGAGATTAGCTCGCAGGCTGCAGATGACTGAGCAGAGCACCAACAAATAAATGCACTGATCCGGGCCTCTACCAAACCGCCGGATCAGCGCGCCTGACCCCCGCCCCTGACCCCGCCGTGGCATGGTCCACGGGCAAAGCCGTCTCGTACTCTACTCCTTCCTACTCGCCGGCGCGGTGACACGCGGAGATTAGGGAGGAGGAAGATCGCAGCGATTGCTCGTGCATCATGACGCTAACGAGGTAGGAGTGGTAGTGCTAAGCACCGTGCAAGCTACGCCTGCCTGGACGACTGGTGGCGTCGCCGGTGCGGAAAGGCAGGGTGGGCACATCGTAGCTTTTTCGGCGCGTGGCGACGCAACGTGCGGGCCGCGTGCCAACGTGCGCGGGGGCGTGCGCGTGTCTGCTGCTTCGCCTCGGCGTCGCGCTGTCCTGGCCTGGCTCTGACTCTGGCTGTCCAGCTGCCGGCGCGGCGGTGGGCTCGGCTGCTAGAGGGATGGACGGATGGACAGCGGCCGCGCTGCCGGTGGTGGCGCCGGGGCGGTGGACCACGCCCACCGGCCGACGCCGACGTCGACGCGCGCGTTGCGGGTTTCAGAAAAAAATGATCGATCGGTCGCTCGCCTGATCGGATCTGTGGCAGGAGCAATGATGCCGACGGGCGAGAACTGAGAAGGACGGGGCGCGTGCGGCGTCGTCCCGGTGCCTCGGCGTGGACATATGCTGTTCTTCAGTTGCTGTTGTGCTTCGGCGTCACGACGTGTAGGCAATTTCCAGGTGTGAGCTCTGCATATGTTTCTTCAGAACGTTGTGGTGTCACCGGTGCGAGGTCTGCAGTTCAGTGAATTTCTCGTACGTGTGACTAGGCTAGCTCCGCGTTTTCCGACTCTCGAACACTGAAAACAAGCCACCAAAAAAAAAAAAAGGAAAGTAAACTGGCAAGGCCAATGATGCCCCATGCGGCCCAGAAAGCCGTTCCTTCGATCTCGACTCCTTAGCAGGCCGTTATCAGCCTGCATTCCCATCCGCTGGGCCCACCGAGGCCCAAACCAGATTCCAGAGCTGGATCCTCACCCGCCACCCGAAACCCGCCGCCCGTCTTGCATCTCGAAGTTTTCCCTTTCCTCTCCTTCCCTTCCAACCGAGATGGAAACGGAGCCCTGCCACCAAGCCGGCCCTTCTGTCCTCTGTCCTTGCAACACGAGGCGCAGGAAGAGGGAGGACGCCGAGGGGGAGCTCGAGACGCCGCACAATCACATGGATCCCGGCGACGCTGAGGCGCGACAAGCGGAGGTACGGTCGTCCGCCTCCTCCCCTACCCCCTCTGTATGACATCCCCGCGTTTCTTGCAGGATCTTCTGTATGTTGGTCGGCGGCGGCAGCTGCTAGGATGCTTGCCCCGGTAGTTTAGTTTATCGGAGCAAGGGATCTTTCGTGCTTGGGGAAGGACTGGGTTCCTCCCGTTTTTAGCGTGGATTCGCGCCCTATTAGGATCGGGAGACGGGAGCGTGAGGATGACGCGAAGACTTAGGAGTATTGTCTTTGGGTTTCAGATATGGTGCTGGTCCTCTAGGGCTTTACAGTCTTGTGCGTTATTAATGGGCAGGGTTATTGTCTTTGTCTTGTCTAGGGTCTAGAGAAGAGGATGCAGACTGTTCAGTTACCTGGTTTTTGGTGGTGCATTTAGCCCCCATAATTCATGTGATTCTTATGATTCGAGTTTTGGCAATATTGGAATCAAACCAAGTGACTCATGTCACTCCCCAAATTACAAACTTCTTTTTTTTGAGTCAAAGTGTTTGTAGCAGAGTTATCCACAAACAGGAAAAGAAATGTGAAAAAGAAGGTCCTGATGGCTCTGTTTTCTTGCCAACATTGCAGGACAAACTGAAAGCAGCTGCACAAGAACTTGGACATGAGGTCCGGGTCTTTTCGAGTGAAACGTTTGCCACAATACCTAGCAAGTTGCCTGGAGCAGATCAAGGTATCGAAAATTTTACTGGTTTTTGCTTTGCTGAAATCTCTCTGTGTTCGTGGTAGTGGTGTCGTGACATGAATTATTTGTGCAGAGGAAGATGATGAATTTTATGAGCTTCAGCCTGCTGATTATTTCAAATTGATTTCAAACAGGATTGCAGGTAGACAATATGGGGACTTTCATATTTGACATTTTAAGGTTCACTTAGCGTTGGCAAAATCATCCTACTTTGCTTTCTGATTCACTAACTATGCCGTAGAACAATCTAAAATGCTGAAGACTCGCAAAATGCGGGAGGCAGAACTTGCTGAACAACGGGCAAAGAGAACAAAGGTACATCACTACTGCTTAATTTCTCACAAATGAGCAAGCCTATGCTGCTTATCCTACACAGTAAAGTGATTTTGAAGATGTGCTTTAGTTAGCCTATTTTTATATGCAACCTAATCCAAGGAGGGCCTTGAAATTCTTGAAGGTAAATTTAGTTAGCCTCTTATTCATGCTAAATAAACTAAATTTCTTAGATGGAATGCTGATAATTTACCTGCTTCTATCTTTCTGGGTCTACTTTGTATAACCGCATTATTTGTAACTTCCTTGACTATAGGCAGTAATAAGGGTACGATTCCCTGATGGTTACATTCTTGAGGCTGACTTTCATCCATCAGAGAGAATTCATAATCTAGTGGACCTCCTTGCGAAAGTAATTGCTAGACCGGATGTGCCATTCTATCTTTGTAAGTTCTGCTACCATGTTGGGAATGATAGTTATAGTCATATAGATTTTAACTAAAACAGGTTTCTCCTATTTTCCTTCTGCTGATCACTCCCTTTTGTTTCTCCATGTCAATATGATATCATGGTTATGATTGACTCATTAGTGTTGATGCTAAGTTATATTTGTTTTTTATCTTGGCAAGCTACGGTGGTAGCCTACTAACCATAACAGGTAGAGAAACATTTAAATTATCATAAGTAGTTCAACAAATGAACTAGACCAAGGGGAGAGACATTCCCTGTTAGTGTTTCAAGGAGATGCCACATTGGAACCCGGTTCAGCTAGCAGTTCATCTACCCCTGCTAGCCACTCCACCTGCGAGACCTTGTCTGGTGGACACATGGACATTCCATGAATAGAAATTCCAAGCATAATTTTGTTTTAAACATCTTAGTTTTACCTGCTGTTGATAAAAGTTTTTAGCATCAGCTGTGGGATAATTTTTATGAACTGCTATTTAGGCAGCCCGGTGCACATAGCTCCCGCTTGCATAGGGTCCGGGGAAGGGTCCGACCACTTTGGGTCTTTTGTACACAACCTTTTCTTGTTTGCCAAAACAAAATTATGCAGTGATGGTGTAGAACCATTAGCAACAGTAACACTAGTTCATTGTGAGTAATACATACATCATAGGCTTCTTTTTGTGAGTAATATATCTTAGACATATACTGTTAACAATTTCTTAATGATGGATCCACTCAATCCTTCACAGACACAGTACCTCCAAAGAAGCGTATCGTAGACATATCACAGGACTTCTTTGGAGTTGGCTTTGTCCCTGGAGCTAATGTCTTCTTTTCTTATGATCTGGTCGAAGGTATGCATCATCATAATGACTAGCTCCAATCACCTCTTTAACATTTTTTGTAGTTTTTTTTGAAAAGTCAATTTCAGCATTCCAATTTCATGAAGTTGTGTCACAAGCATTTGAGGGCGACCCCACCCACCCAGAACACGTGCTCACGCACAGACACATTCACTCCAAAAACAGCATGTACTTTTTTTTTGCATATGCAGGAGGTTGCCACTAGTTATCACATGATACATTTCACTGTAGAAGTTTCGTGTTTAGCCCTTTGTATATACTCCTATTTGTTAACTATTACATGTTTTGGGACATGCAGGTTCGGCACTAAACACGGATGATGTAAAATCAGGGCCTTATCTCCGTGAAGAAATTCGAATTCTGGACGGATTGTCACTTCTGTCAAAATCAACTAATCAACCTGATGTTTCTAGGATGAACTCTTCTGCCCATCAATCCAATGAATCTCAATCTGATTTTGCAGCAGCAACAAATAAGAAACCCAATAGACCAAAGTGGTTCAAAAGGTAATATTGTTGTGCTCAGCTTCACTCTTTTTTTTTTTCTAGATCCATGCTGTTAAGAATAAAGCAACTTCACACACGTAAATACTTGTGAAGTTCATGACATACATGAGGTGAAAAATGTAAAACAACCCGCTTCTGACTGGTCTGGTAGTTAAGAAGAAAAAGGACATTGTTAGCACTCATTACGTAAGAAGCTTTTAGTTGCATACATGGATGCCTTCATTTTTTCTGATTAGGTTTTGTTCAGTGTGCTTTTTTTTTTTTTTTACCTCGAACCCTTTGCAGTTCCACTCTGATGCAAGCATGTCTTACTAGTTACTACACTCACACGACCACAATCCAGTGAAACTTTTTCTATGATATTGCTCTTTGCTTGAACTCCATGAGAAATGTAGCTATTGGGTTTCTGTTTATCCTTTTAACTTGCAATGTCATGAAAGCTTGGCAGTTTACCTTATCTACCTCTTTTAGGTGATTCCGCTTGTATATGCCACAGTGAAGCATTCATAAGCACAGGGGCACTGTCAGGATTTGGCTTCCATGGTTCAACGACTTCGAACTGTAACATGCTGCTCTGCTGAACAATAGTCATGGATCTGTCATCAGTATGAAATAGATCCCATAGCATGTAAATTTATGTCTTGCTGTTCATCTGAACGTTGCTGTATCCAAGGGCTTTGGCACCTTACGTACTGTGTAAAGACCCCATGGAAACAAACGGAAATACTTGTGCACGTCTTTACACAACATTCTTTACGAAAGTTTGGTGATTGAGTCAATAGAAAATAGCCCCACTTAGGCCATGATATGTCGGGTTCTTGAAGCAATTTTCATGCTGATGGTCTGATGGACCC
>BCLH01000529.1:6556-23342 GCA_001602315.1 Zoysia pacifica | reverse complement strand
GGACCCCCCCCCCCCCCCCCTCTCCTCACTATACGTTGGAAGTAATGCACATAAAATTCCAAAGAAAGTGGTGGCGCATTTTCAACGTCTAGTGGCCGTGGGCCAAGCATGATTCAATGACTGGTGCTGTCTATGATGTGCATGCTGTCTTTGTGCGGAGTCGCTGCTACCATTTGTGTGGTGGAGGCTTGAAGGGTGAGGCTGCTATGCATGTCCCTGTCACTAGATATTTATATATCTTATCTTGCAATTTTATGTACTTTCTCTATTTTTTAATTGATGTTGTCGTTGATTTTTACATTCAACTTTGAATATTCGTCTTATTAAAAAATTGATAAATTTTATATATTTTATTATTATTTGATTTATTATTAGAGTTATTTAAATAACAACTTAAAATTTTACACATTCGAGCAAATTTTTTGAATAAAACGAATAGGTAAAGTTAACTTTAAAAGTCACCGGCGATATTTATTAAAGAACGGAGGGAGTATGGTTTTTTTTGGCTTTTTTGTCGTCTCTTATGCAGAAATTAAATTTATGCAACTGCAAACGAACTGTAATCATCTGGCAGAGGTTTTAGCGGCGGAAATGAGATTTGGCATGATTGATCCGATCTACAGCATGTGACCGGCGGCGGCAGTTTTATGGTGAAGTGGTGAGTTTAGCAGCCGCGAATGACAGCAGAACAAGTAACAACGCCCAGGCATCATAGCTGTGGGCTAACTCACGATCACACTACCACTGATGCAGGATTCCCTGGTCATCAGATAGCCTGAGCTATGATAATAACATCCAGAAGGAAAAGTACCTATAAGCGAGACTTTGGTATCGCCTTTCCACATTTTCAGGTCTTGGTTAGCCACCTGAATGGATCTCGGTCGGTTACACGCTGACATCTTGGGGAATTGGACGGAGTAACTCTGAAGGTTGTTGCCTGCCCAGACATGGTCACTGACATCTTAACAGCTTCTTCGATTTGGTTTAGGAAACTGATTGAAGTCTGTGGAGGGGCCCCTACTCCGGCCACTACAAAAGTTCATTTTTCCGGTCCAAGTCAAACGAGAACAGGAGAACGCATCCATGGACCGGGTCGCCAGCGGCGCCGGCCGCCTCTGCGAATACACAACTTTCTGTAGTCCAACGCTAACCACCACCTCAAAGTCTCGCTTCGCTTTCTCTTTCCCTGCGGCGGTCGTCGGAGCCATGGTTGGGCGACTCCAACAAGTTTCAGGAGAACGCTCCGCGCCGAGTTCAGATCGAGTTGAAACGGGTTCGTGAAGACTCAAACGGGTCATAGACAGGGGACTCGTATTTTCTTCGTACTGTAATAGGAAAGTGAGGACGCATGATACAGAATGATGACTGAGTGAGTCAACGATGAGTTAACCACGGTGCTCGCCGATGCCACAACCCCCAAGCAGATTCGGATCTTCGGTTACGGTACCCAAGACCAAGAACACGTACGCTCGGCCAAGAGAGTCGTAATCCTTCCACAGTGCGCACGTGACCCACGCGCCTGTCGTCCACAAGAACAGCTCGCTTTCAGCGTCGCCGATCCCAATGGATCGTGGCTGCCGTGGAGAAGTCAGCTGCATCGACTCGCATTGAAACGCGATGTATCCTGCGTGCGATGAGCGGAGCGGTATGCAATCCTCAAGCGGACTCCGTTGCTAATAACTCAACTCATCTGACGGACGACCCAAGTGGATGCAGACAGAGCCACGTCGTTTGAGACGCTGGTAGGACAGCGCCGCATGTTCTTGCGCAGCGCGTCACAACTCGCATGGGCATGGGAATGGATGCTGCTGTTGCCGGACGGCCGCACGAAGATCTGTGTGCCGGACGGAAACAGGCAGACAAAAAATGAGAGGGAGGATGCTGGAGCTGGAACAACAACAGATCAAGATGTCATGCTCTCGTCAGATGACGAGAGGTTCAGATTCCAAGCGGGCAGTTCGCACTGCACGCGCCGAAACGTTCGTCGAAGCAACTGCAGACGCAGGTTTCGCCAGCCGAAATTAGCAACACAAGTCAGTGCATCACGTTGGACATGGACCGGACCGTCGGCTATAGCTGACGGTCAATCAATCCGTCAAGACTCGAACGACGAGTACTCACACTCACGTCGCCGGAACTCGCGTGCCGCCACGACGCCGTGGAAGGGTGGCCATTTTCAGCGGCGCCTCGTGCCGAGACACCGTCCGCATGTCCATTCGTTCGTTCCACAGACCTGCAAACAAAATGTCGCCGCGCGACGAACCGTGCCCTCCCTCCCTCCGGTTACTATCGCCCCAGCTAATTTGGCGCCGGGTCTCGGCGCACGGAGCGAACACGTAACGCGACGCGACGCCGGTTACCTTTTCCGCAGCTGTTTTCTGTTTATACTGGAGTACTCCGTATATACAGCTGTTACTACACGCGCCGTGTTTTCCCAAGAGGACCCCTGCGGTTCCCCAGTTTTTCCCGCGGGCGATGACGCGAGCGCTTGCTTGGGCGCAGAATTGCGCGGTTGGTGGCACAGGGCACGCCGGCTCTGGCTGCGCGGTCGCAGGTGGTGGCTCCGCTCATACTAGGCCAGGAAAGGCAGGTAGGTCGCGGGCAGGTGGGATGGAGAGCGGGAACACAGGGCGGGCAGCTAGCTGGCCGCCGGGAGTCGCGGTATAAAACCGCACCGCGCGGCGGAAGGACCCAACGGGGGAGCGGTAAAGGTCTAAAGGAGGAGCTCGAGCGCCGCAGCAGCCCTCCGCCTGCCGCGCCCGCGAATCTCGCCACCGGTAGGTGCCAGAACCCCGTCTCTTAGTCTTCGCCCCGCCCCCGTCCGGTTCGGTGCCTGCTCTGCTTCTGCTTCTGCTTCTGCTTCGGCGAGTCCACTCGAGGTCTCTTTGTTCGCCGCGATACGATCCGCCCCGCGGGCTTTGATCAGGATTCAGGCCGAGTGGGATTATTCCTGGGATGGAGCATCTTGTTTCGCCTCCCTCTCTGGTCTCTCTGATGGGTCTGGCGTCCCTGCGCGCTTCCGAGTCGATTTTTTTCTCGGTCGCCACAACCGTTCTGCGTCTTTGTTTGGCGCGGATCTCGCGCTTCAGCGGTTCATGGCGTCGTTAGCGATGGCGTTCCGATTGTCGATCTTATCGTTTCGGTGAAGTAAGAATCGCGGTGAGGGTTAAGCTGTGGGTTCGCACCTTTTTTGGGGTTTTAGCATGCCCTCTTCTGTCCGTGACAGGGATTTAGGAACCGAGCTGCTCTCTGCTTCCGGAAACCTTTTCCTCTCGTCGCCGGTTGTTGCGCTGTCATGTTCCTTTTTCAGTTGGGGATTTGGATTGCTGCTAGGAACTGGGAATTAATGGAGGTTTTGTTTTCATTTTCATTTAGAAATGGAATTTTGTTGGACCACATATGTTTGCTTCTTGTACACTGTATGTAGATTTAGCAAGGACGAGCTCAGAATAGAAAACTGGATTGCTTTTATTACTCCTTAGATATTCTGGGCTGCCCTTTGGATTGCTTCGTTTCCTCTTGGCTGGAAAAATAATTTGAGACGCTTTTTGTCGATGCGGATACAATAAGCCGAGTGAGATACTTTGTCTTCAAAAGTATCAGCTAGATCGACCTCTTAGAACTAGTTCACCTAAAGGTGGATAAAATGAGCGCGGTCATGGATCTGGACCTGTCCAGTTTCTGTCTCCAGCTTTAATATTGTAATGGACGTCATGGCTTTTGCATAAAGTGACATTGCATGGGACCAGTCATGCAGTTCTCATAGTTTATTTTGGAGTATACTGTTAGATATTTTAGTGAATATAATGAAAAATGCTTAGTTAAGATTGCATTACCTTAAGTTTAATCATATCTTCCCCACTCTTTTAGGTACATCATTGAAGGAAGAAGGGACTCTTTCTATCTATCATGTCAGGATCAGGATCTACACCATCATCGAGGCGAAACAGCTTCAATTCTTTATCTAGAGACCTAGAACTTCCTTCAGAGCAAGGTTGTCTCTCCATCGTCGTACTTGGGGCTTCTGGTGACCTTGCCAAGAAGAAAACATTTCCAGCACTATATCATCTTTTTGACCAGGTAAAATTGCTTTTTCGAATTTTAATTCATATCCAGTTTAGATGTTCCAAGTGCAGATAATATCTGTTTTAGCTGTGCTGGAGGCCATTTGCAAACTGTCTTTACAGACAGGCTATGTCTGTACCATTCCTCTTTTTTTTTTTTTTGAAAATCTTGTTTATTCTGTCACCATCATTATAGTTATCAATCTAACTGATATTTTTGAAGTTAACATTTACATTCCACAGGGATTCTTACAATCTGGCGAAGTGCGTATATTTGGGTATGCTAGGTCGAATCTTTCTGATGATGGGTTAAGAGAACGCATTCGTGGGTAAGGTTTCCGATGGCTGTGGCTGTTTCAAAAGATGCAAAAAAATACCATTAGTGTACAAACTACAAAGAATTTCCTTGTTTTCAATAAAAAGAAATAAAATCTTATATGATTAAACATTATTGATCTCAATGTGGCTGTAGGTTTTTAATTTTTTTCATTGAACATAGATTTTTTAGATTTTCAGTAGCACCATGAAGCTAAAAGGGCATTCAGGCCAGTACTTAGAACTCCAGACATCAATCCACATGTATTAAATATTCTGTTTTTCTACAGGTATCTCAAGGGATCGCCAGAAGATCTTTCAGAATTCTTGCAATTGGTATGTTGTTATATTCCGAACGCACATAGTTTGTCGTTGTGAGCATAAAGTTCATCATGTGACAATGATATTGCTGTGGTATATGTTTCTCAGATAAAATATGTCAGTGGTTCATATGACAGTGGAGAAGGATTTGAGAAGTTGAACAAAGAAATATCGAAGTATGAGGAGTCAAACAATGCAGGAAGCTATCGCAGGCTCTTTTATTTGGCATTACCTCCATCAGTCTACCCTTCAGTGTGCAGAATGATCAAGACATACTGCATGAATCCATGTAAAGTTCATTTTCTGCTCTATATGTTATTTATTTTGGAATTCTTATAAGCTATAGCATTCCGTTAGTTCATGTTAAAAAATGGATAGTATATATTGTTAGCTGGTAATCCAAGTCTTCCCAGAAGCTTAAGATGCATTGAGATCTGTTTTGTGTGCGTTTTGTGGTGGGAATTGACTTTTACAATGTTGATTATAACTTCCTAATGTGCAGGAGTAATCCGGATATGGTCATTTTAGATTTTTCTTGTCCACTAGCTGTTGTTCACTACATTATATGCTTTCTGGCAGTAAGACTGAAGAAACAAAACAAATCAAAATTTGGTATAGTTGTTTGGAAAGAATTAGTATGAAAGACACACTTGTTCATTAAATATTAGTTTCAGTTTATGTTTACAAACAGAGGGTAAATAAACTAGTATTCATGCTTCAGAACTCAATTGTTCTGTTACTTCTGTCGAGTTTGGAATTGACATTATTCGTGTGCTTGCAGCTTCCCACCCTGGATGGACAAGAGTAATTGTTGAGAAGCCTTTTGGAAAGGACTTGGATTCTGCAGAAGAATTGAGTGCCCAACTGGGGGAGCTATTTGAGGAACACCAACTGTACAGAATTGATCACTACCTGGGGAAAGAGTTGGTCCAAAACTTGGTACTGGCTGTAACTTCTATCAACATCTCTATGTTTCCCCTAATATTTGTCTAACTATTTTTTTATGGTCAAATACAGCTTGTGCTTCGTTTTGCCAACCGCTTGTTCTTACCTCTTTGGAACCGCGATAATATCGATAATATACAGGTAAAGCTACTTTGTTTTTGGTGGTATTTTGCATGCACATATACTGTGGCTATTTTCATTAGTATGTTTGCTGGCCCTTTTTTTATAATTGAAATCTCCATGTTTTACTGTTACAATCAGTTTTTTGAGATTGAACAAAAGAAACTGAAAAAAAATTCAAATGCCTACAGTTTGGACATGAAACAAAATACTATCAACAATATGGCATTCTAATCAATTCAACCCTGCAGATTGTATTCAGGGAGGACTTTGGAACTGAAGGGCGTGGAGGATATTTTGACCAGTATGGGTATGTAGAAGCAAACTTTCTTCCTTGCTAATGTAGATATCAGTGTCCATGTTTGCCCTCTTATACATATCTGATCCAACTCCTTTTGCTGCAGAATCATTCGTGATATCATTCAGAACCATTTATTGCAGGTACATATAAATAATTAGCTTAATAAAATAATCCATATTATATGAACATACAAATAAATTTGGTGCCGAGTTCAGGTTTTAGTTTTTTTGGACTAATGAGCGCTTTTTTTTTATGCTTCTATTCGCTCGCCATTAAAAATATCTTACATTTATGTGCAACGGTAATTCCATGCTGAATTTTCTCAGTAATAAAAACTTGTTACCTTCGTCAGGTTTTCTGTTTAGTTGCAATGGAAAAACCTGTCTCTCTTAAGCCTGAGCACATCAGAGATGAGAAAGTCAAGGTGCAGATTCCCTTTACTCTGCATATTACTACAATATTGTGATTTTGCCAAAATTTTTTGATCTCTGAGATGTGGCAGAGCGCCCATCTTTTTCTTTCGTTTATAGGTAGTGCTTACTGCTTAGAAAATCCTTTTGTGTAATATCAGGTTCTGCAATCTGTGAACCCTATTAAGTGTGAAGAGGTAGTCCTTGGACAATATGATGGCTACAAGGATGACCCTACAGTGCCTGATGATTCGAATACCCCAACTTTTGCCTCAGTTGTACTTCGGGTACACAATGAAAGATGGGAAGGTATATTTTTCATCCATATGTATGTAGTTGAAAACAATATCGCTGAAATAATTTCCTCCTTTTCTCTATAGTCCAGTATGCCTATTTCTCGATTGCATCTTTGTTTTCAGTATTAGCCCTCTAATATTCATATCATGCAGGTGTTCCTTTCATTCTTAAAGCCGGTAAAGCATTGAACTCAAGGAAAGCAGAAGTTCGTGTGCAATTCAAGGATGTTCCTGGTGACATTTTCAAATGTATGTGCATATATATTTTTCATTTTCATTCTGTCGTTTACTTGCAACACACAATGGGCACTTCCTAAGAAGCATGTTTCTAGTATAGAAATGAAGAGCATTACTTTCACATAGGCATAAATAGATACTGTACTTTTTGAAGCCTTATCATGGCACATTGGTAAAATTCATATGATGTGCTAAACTAGTACATTATGAAGAATTTAAATTAACTCAGGTTAGACAATATTGAGTTTAGAATACCAATGTGAATTGTAGAAGAGTCCCGCCAAGGTAGACCAAATGGTATACTTTTTTACCTCTTAGGAGGTAAGACTAGAAAATCAATCTCAGCCATTGAATTTTATAGTTTATAAAACTATCGCATGCATCAGCTTCCAAACTATCGAATAACTTTCCAAACTGATGCTATAATTATGGGAGGGGTTCTACTTCCTATGGAAGTGAAGATCATTTATTCATTAAGATTCGTGCAAATGGACGGTCCATAATCATTTTGATCTATTGTAGAATGTGCCTTGTAGAATTATAGGATGAACCTCTGTTTTCATTGAACGAAGGTGGCATTTTTCATCATGTTATAACTTCATGGATGTTCCTATGATGTCTGCATCAATTTTAACTTCTAATGAGTAAGCTGGCATTCAACCTGGTGCAGGTAAGAAGCAGGGAAGAAATGAGTTTGTTATACGACTCCAGCCTTCAGAAGCCATGTACATGAAACTAACTGTAAGTCCTACTCATACTTTGTTTCCTTTTAAATGATAGATCCTTTCTTTTAGTGTGTATGGAAAACTTTTATGGATTTTGAATGTGAAACGGATTGCTAATGTAATAATTCACAATTGTATGAATTGCTGCAGGTTAAGAAACCTGGACTAGAAATGGCTACTGAACAGAGTGAACTCGATCTGTCATATGGGATGCGCTACCAAAATGTCAAAATTCCTGAAGCATATGAACGCCTGATCTTGGATACGTACGTATCATTCTTTTTGTTATTCTAATATTTATTTTTCCTCTTTACCAAAAAAATTATTCATCCCAATATCACTTTTTTGTTCTTATTACAAACTGATGGCTCGTTTCAATGTTTTTTTCTATACAAACTTATGGTTTTCTTTATTGCGATGACTGATGGTCCTGATTCTACAGAATAAGGGGAGACCAGCAGCACTTTGTTCGCCGAGATGAACTAAAGGTTTGTGCCATTATGCTAACACTTTTTTGTTTTTCTGCAAGAACTTTTTCTATACCGTTCGACCATAACCTGTACATATCTGTCTTCAGGCTGCCTGGCAGATCTTCACCCCTCTGCTGCATGATATCGACGAGGGCAAGCTGAAGGCCGTTCCATATCAACCTGGTAGCCGAGGCCCCAAGGAAGCCGATGAATTGAGCGCTAGGGTGGGATACGTTCAGACCCACGGTTACATATGGATACCACCCACCCTTGCTTAAGATGGCAGGTTCCACAGCTGGTTGGCGTTGTGTAGCTAGGAAGAGTGCCTGTACTGCTGCTGCGGAGATGAGTATATTGTGTGTTGTCGCTGTACTACCAACCATACGGTTCTAGAATAATATTCTGCCAAATATCCCAAGTACTACAAGAAATAAAAATTCATACAAATAGATATGGCTTGCTATGATGCAGTGCTCGAGTTTTGTCAGACGGTTTCCTTGTAACTACTCCCACTAATTGTATACTATTGCTGGCGTTTGTTAGCTTACGCTAACCACCATCAACAAAGTAAACGGTACGGAAAATGTTGGAATTAAAAGCTGATAGCGAAGTCTCGGCTGCAAGATGACGAAATCCATGACTCGATAGTGGCCAAAGCAAAGCCAGTCTCGTTTTGCATGAGAATCCAGATGGATACGACTTCGACTGAACATGTAAGTTCAATTTGTACGGTGATAAGATGCCCAGTTGTAAGATAAATACAGATATAGCGTTGAAGCTCATTATAGATTCCGATTTGCAAAGTAGCACCTTACAGCTTTCCAATTTTATTCACTATTGAGAGGAGAAACAGAATTTCACCAACTCTGTGAGTTTAGAAAAAAGTTTACACAAGATTGTTGTCGCAGTTGACTCTTAGCATCAAATTTAACTATTTATTTTATTAAAAAAATTAATTCAAATTTAAAATATAATAAATTGGGATTCATATAACTTTAATAATAAAGTAAATTATAACAAACTATATAATAATCATCAATTTTTAAATAAAATAAATAATCAAAATTAATATTAAATATTAATTACGACATTAATTTAAAAATAAAAAATTTAAAAATGAAGAGAGTACATAGACTATACAGTCACGCAGCGCTGTCTTCTCACTGTGTCATGATCAACTTCTATTATCTCGATGAGCTGGAGCGCTTGCATTGCACTTCTGACTCCGGCCACTTCCTCGGTTCCTCTTCCCCGCTGCTGCTGCTCGAGCTCGTTGAGGTTTTGGGCCTCCTCTGCATGCTAGGGGTAGGGGCGGGACTCGAGTCTGAAATTTGCGGGGCACGTGGGCTGGGTGCCTGGGTTTAACAGAAGCCAGCGGGGGAGCATCCGAGCCGTCCAATTTCGTTTCGGACGGCCCTGCGCGGCGGGAGCGAAGCCCAAATATCTACCTGCAGATACGGCCTCGCGACCTTTCCCCCCTTGCGGGCACAACCTCATCGCCGCCGGCAACTGGCTGCAGGAGGAGCTCGCCGGCGCGCCGAGCCCCAATCGCCGGCGCTTATTTGTGAAGCCAGTGAAGGCAGGGGTCCGCATCATGAGAGCTGCATCTAGCTCACCGTCTCCCCACTGTCTTTCGCGGCGGCGCGGCACGGTGCTGGACGCGCGCCATGTGTATGTGTTGGGCCATGTGCCGCAGCGGCGCGTGCGGCCCCTGGCCGCGGGGATCCGCGCGCAGCCCGCAGCAGTGTCCACATCGGCTCGGAGGTCCGCGCGGCGCATGGCCGTGGCCCCGCCCCCCGCCTGTAGCGCCGCTTCAGGTACTGGGAGGCTTACCCCCTCACTCAGATAAGCTTACTGTTGTCGGCAGTGCATCGACTTTCATTTTTAGCTTCCCCATTGTGCATTGAAGGTCGTCCGGCTAAGCCAGTGGCGTGGCCAGGTTGTTTTTCTCGGAGTTCAGTGGCTTTTGAGCCTTTGGGGAGGCACCTATTGGTGCCACAAGAGAATAAATAGTTTGTTCAGGAATGAGAGGAAGCTTTGGGCTAGCACTTGCCTCTTGAAATTGATTTTGGATTGTTTGATAATGGTAATAATGATAGAGATATTGAGATAGAAGGGAAAATCTAATGGATGATAATACTTTCATAATTATTGAGATTTGAAATTTTGAACACATGATCTCAATTACAAGAAGCACATATGCTATCATTAGGAATTTAAATTCCTTGTCTTTTGGATTGTATACAAATGCATGGCGCAGAACAGAACAAAATGTATGATGGATGATCTCGTATTAGAAACAGGATAAATTGCCTGATAACTGTAACACATTTGTAACATGGAAACCGCTCATATACACTAAAAGGAAAGTCTGAAGGTGTGGGGTGAATACTTCTTTGTTAAAGTGGCAGTTTCCATCTGGTGGGGAAATGATCTCAATCTACATGCTGGTTGGGAGATCATAGTAGTTTGCTTTCCATTGTGGTCATTCCTTGACATTGCTTCTGTGTTGTAGACACTAGGCGCTGTTGCTTGAGAGTCTGGTATTTCTTTAGCCGCCCTTTCCCAACTCTTTACTTGACCCAAGCAATTTTTGTTAGCTGAAATCAAGTAAGGAATAAACCATGGGATGCAATATTCTTCCTTGCTTCGGTCAAGACATGAAGAGAGCTCCTCATATAAAAGAAGCATACTGTTGTCATTTATTGCACATTTAGCCGTTAACCTTTCTTGTTGAGCACTGCCTGTATGCATTTCCAGATTACCTTCTCACCTTTCTTTAGATATACCACTCATTTACATCACATGATTGATCATGCTTTCTAACCATTGAACAGCTCCTCGTTTGTTTAGGACACTCCTGCAAATCCCGAGAGCCTCTTCTTCAGCTTCTCGTGTGTACTTGACTCCGTCTGCAATCTTGCCATCAAGACGAAACTTTGAAGGCTATATTCCTCGTAGCTGCTCTAGTTCGTCAATTCAGATCTATAGCCGGTCATCACTACTAACTCTATCTCCATCTTCAACCCTCATGGTGTCCTCCCAGTTGAACTCTTCTGATGTAGCCCAACGGTCCGAGGAGTGGTTTGCTCTCCGTAAGGACAAGCTCACCACAAGCACATTCAGCACCGCCTTGGGTTTCTGGGCCGGCAACAGACGAGCAGAGCTATGGAATGAGAAAGTCTTTGGATCAGTGGAAATCAAGTTGGCAGATGCGGCCAGGTCTGCAATGGATTGGGGCACCAATCATGAAAGCCTAGCCATTGTGCAGTACACAAGCATCACTGGACGAATGGTGGGATCCCTTGGCTTTGCAGTGCACACTGAGGCCAACTCCGGTTGGCTCGGAGCTTCACCTGATGGAATTCTAGGGTGTGAGCCCAATGGTGGGATCCTGGAGGTCAAGTGCCCGTTCAACAAGGGTAAGCCTGAGCTAGCTCTGCCGTGGCGTGTCATGCCATACTACTACATGCCACAGGTACAGGGCCTGATGGAGATCATGGACAGAGACTGGGTGGAGCTCTACTGCTGGACTCCAAATGGAAGCAGCTTGTTCAGAGTGCCCCGAGACCGTGCATACTGGGAGCTCATCCATGATGTTCTGCGTGAGTTCTGGTGGGGGAATGTGATGCCGGCACGGGAGTTAGTGCTTCTAGGGAAGGAGGCTGAAGCTAGATCATTCGAACCACAGCCCAAACACCGTCTCACAAATCTGGTGCTATTTAGGAGCAGGAAACTGGCTTCCGAAGCCAAGCTGTTGTGTATGGATGTTGGTGGCCATGTAGAGTTCTTCCAATGAATGATTCTACCAATGGTACTAAACTGTACTATGATAATTATTCTTCAATTTAGATCCTGAATGACTATCAATCCATCGCATTCGACTTGTTTTGCTGTTATGCTCAGAGAGTATGATCGCCCGCCGTGCCTTCTGATCAATTTTGCTTGTTCTTTAGATTTAGGAGTTTGTGTTTTGTGTCTGCTTGAAATTGCTGAATCTAGAAAAGTGATGTCAGGATAAAAGGATATCTCAGAGAGCACAAGGTGGATCGGCCAAGCATGTTGTTATGGTCGGCCCGTGCGCCAACACATGTATATAAAACTTTGGTTCCTTTTTGTTTCCCGGTGCGTTGTTCTATAGCTTATTCGTTTTCATCTTCTTTATCATATGGTTTCGAAGCTCCGTAGCATCAGGGACTCTGCCTTGCTGTGCCCCGTGCAAAGTTCGTCTTTCCCTTGAACGCCACGACGAAGCAACCAGATCAGACACTTGTTGCTTGCTTCCTGGATATTCCCTCCTTCCTGGATGTCCAAAACGAATTGCTCCTCTTACCCATCTGCCGCTTGCTTCCGAGCTCTGAAGAGTCCTTGTCTTGACCTTACCTTTGGGACAAGCAAGCCTGTCTGAGAATCATCCACGGCTCCGGGGCTGCCAGCCTAGCACCTGACCTGGCATTCCGCTACACCCTGAAGCCAGGCCGTGCACCTTGTCTGTAGGGAGTAGCTTTCTTCCTTCGGAGGGTAGAAAGACAGGTGTCATTCTGGAAGCCACACCGGCCGCGCTGCAGATTCGAATCAACGACCAGAAAAGAAAGAGGCGTCCGTCCGACATGGCGAACAAAAGCACATGCACAAATCTCTCCCGAGACTTTCGAGTCAAAGAAAGCGCCAGGCAAATTGCAAGAAGCGCACAGTAGTTTGATCATAAATAGCACAAAAAGAACATGAGTTAGAGTGCCTTTACAGTGCTGCCCATCGTCAGCACTAGGAATGACGACCATTTGCTGGAACCCCCCAGAATGGGATCACAACAGATAACCACACGGACCAATACCTGAGGTTGCAGGTAGCCACATACGGGGCAACTGGCAGAAACAGAAATACAAGAAAAACATGCAAGTACATGGATTCTACTAACAGAACAAAGTTTTTTATTGATTTCAAACTGTCACAAAGTCAGGTGCCACAACGTTTCACATAACGTACATAGATGCACTCATATTATCAAACTCCTAAAGCGTGTGAGGCCGCCAGCAGTTCATCTGCAGTCAATTATTCTACCTTACATTCCAGGAACATGCAGCATCAAAGTGACCCCTGCTGCTATCTTCAGTACCGCTGCCGTCGTCGAGTGCAAATTCCTGAGAAACATAGCTAAAACAAGAAAACAAAACCTAATGTGAGACACCCTTACAAAATACTGAGGAAAACAATTCTTTAGTGAACGTGCGAATAAGTACAGCACCACACACCTGAATTATCCATTCTGCTGACATGATTATCATATCACCCTAACAATGATCCTTCTTTTTTAGGGGAGGGGTGTATACTAACTCTCCCTTCTTTTTTTCCTTTTTTGTTTCATGCGCATGCAATACATCAGAAAACAGCTTCTACACATCTAACTATCCAGTGATAACAACCTTAGCTACCTTCCTTATTTTTTCTTTTTCATCACGAACATATTGTGTCCGCACACCACCAGCAGGAGCATCAACAATGCTATGTTAAAGTGGTATCCTTCCAACGGATAAAACAGAGTTGAAATTTATTTTTCAGCAACATGTGAATCTTCGTTCATCTGACACCTTCGGCACAGGTTATCCAGACTAAATGTCTCATCATACTCACTGTCGATACATTCCCCACACTGCAAACATCTCAGAATGCAAACAATACACCCTCTGCACCCACCAGATCTGCTGTTATTGCATCCCTCCACTGGGCAGTCATAAACAAGTTTATACCTTTCACAAAGAGGGCACCTCTCAACATCAAGAGCATATTCATAATGAACGTCTGGTATGAAACAGTCAGGAGCACATCTACCATGATGATCTGGCAAAAAACAATCAGCATGAAAGATCCGTGGCTCCTGCTTGTGCAATGCCATCCTCTTGTCCATTTTCAACAAGGACAACAATTCCTCATACTGCACTTCGGTTAGAGTGGCAAGATTTGCAATTCTGAGTTTCTTAATACCAATCCTTGCTTCCATGTTGAATGATCTCAAATTGTCAATAAGACCTTGGTGAGTCATCCGCACATTGCCAAAAATGCCCAACTGTACCAGAAAAGAGATTAATAAGAAGAAAAGTAAAAACAGAACAGTTTGGTAAATTAAGAGTTCTGAATGGTCTTGAAACCAGTAGAGTATGTTTTTTATCATATAAATCCAGCTGCTATTGCAAGAAACTCGAAAATGTATACACATAATAATACTAAGTGAAAATACAGTATATAGTTTGAAAGCCAAACCCAGTATACGTTCTTATGCCATTTCTTAATCCCCTGAAAAACCATGCAACATTCCCATAATAATTGAAACGACCCTGCACTTGCACAGCATGCAGGTCCACATTCATTTATTCCCCATTTTGGGCAGTGATGAGGTAGCTGGCATTACATCATCCTATTGAGTTTCTTTCAGATTGAGGTCTCACATACATAAATGGAAAAATGAATTAAATTTGGAAAAAGAGAAGCTGACATACAAAAATATATGCTTTTGGTTCAACCCATAGACCCATAGAGATATATCTAGAGAACTGCAGACAGCCCAAACAGAAATCATGCTACAATGTCATCATGTAATTAACATTCCAAACTGAATTTATATAGTTTTAATTAACAAGACTATACCTAAAGCTCGCAGAACACTTAAAGCAGATTATAAGTAATAGCTATATATAATGATGTACCAATATCAAAACTACAACAGACTCATGAAATGTGGAAGATACAAGCTACATCTAGATATCCAGGGAACCTTTTTCAACGTACAGAAGCAAGATTATGAAGCAGTTGGACTAACCTTTGTCAACTGTGGGTTACTTTGTAAAACAGCCTTCAACCCATCATCTGTGATATTTCTGCAGCGCACAAGGTTTAGACACTGCATATCACCTGGGGACTTCTGCGTCAGCCGTAGAAGATCAGCATCACATATCTTGTCACCCAATTGTGAGTCAATGTGAATACATTTCCATGAGCATAGTTCACTCCGAACAGCCGAACGCAATGACTTGCACACCATCTCGCAAGAGAGGATATCACGCAAGCCAAGATAACCAATAGCAAATAACATTCCTGGATGGGCATCATTTCCCTCCTGCCCAGAGGATGCACCAACTGCATCACAGCATGCCAAAACAGCATCCTGGGAGCTGGCTGGACTCTCTGAAAACCCGCTGGGAGCTGCACTAACTGCCTCAGACCACGACAAAGCAGCATCCTGGGACATGGATGGATTCTCAGCAAACATGCGAGAAGCTGCACTAACTGCATCACAGTACTCCAAAATAGCACTTTGGGAGCTGGATGGATTCTCCGCAAACTCGCACGGCTGTAAAACGGACGCATTAGGAGACAACCATGATAATTGGCTGGCATCTCCATTACCAGAGGGGCCTCCAGACACTAAGGGCCCCTCAACAACATCCATATCTTCATCAATCGCAAATTCTATCAAATCAAACAAGATTCTTTCAACACCACTTTCAAAAGGCTGACCACCAAACCTAGCCGCGCAGTCCTCGATGCACCAGTCTAGCGGCTCCTCATCAGACATTGCCTCCAGGTTCATCTCACCGTCCTCGGCAGAGGCCGCCTCCAGGTTCATACCAAAGGGGTCATTTGGTAAGTCGGCAACAAGTTCAGACTCCTCTTCCTCCTCCACCACCATCGTTGCATCGAGCTCCATCTCCAGGTCCAGCTCATCCCACCACAACGAACTGACCCCGCAGGATGACAGTGGAGAGACCTCCTCCGACCAGCAGCCATACCCGAGCATCTTTCCAGTGCAGTAATCGCTCGATGGACAATTCAACGCCATAGCCTCCAACCTACCTTCCACTACTCTTTTTTTTTTCCTTTTTTTATCTATAGAGAACGACACAACACGCGGCCCCTGGATCTCCTCAAGAGAACCCTCTCTATTCCTGGTCCGGGCCGATAAAAAAAACACAATCCCTAGGACCAAAAACTTCACCGAGCAATCTCAATCATGGATCCCAACCCAATCCAATAGCAGAGAAACCAGGGCCCCCAGAAACAAATTCCAATCCCAATCCCCACCTCCAAATCTAAAGCCCCCCTTCAATATCACCTCCAACACACGACCAGGATAATCAGTCACGGCACGAACCAGTCGCTCCGGGGATGAACTCACCCCAGATCCCCCACACAACCAGCAGACTCCGCTGCGGCGACTCGGACGCAGGGCTCCGAATGCGGCAGCGAGAGGAGGGCGCGAGGCAACGGGATCGTGAGTGCGAGAGGCGTGTGTGTTGGAGGGCGCGGCGGAACGGAAACCCCACGGGAGAGGCTACGAGGAGGAGGAGGAGGTGGATGGTGGCGTGGGGGTTCCGCAAAACTCTCGAAGCGCCTCCTTCCTTCTCCCTCCCGCTTGGCCGCGCGCGAGAGGTGAGCGGGGGAGGCGGAGCGGAGGCAGGGAAACGAGAGGGCGTGGTGTGTTGTGGGTGGCCGGCGCTGCGCGGGTGGTGGTGGGGCTGGCAGCGGGGGACCTGGTTTTTCTACTCGCGGGCTCGCTCTTTCCGTGGCGATCTTGTGGGATTTTTCCG
>BCLH01000528.1:141794-157981 GCA_001602315.1 Zoysia pacifica | reverse complement strand
TCGACTACAAAGCAGGGTTCACAAAACCGTGAACAGGTCAGTTTTCAACAGTGCCAAAACCGAGCAATAAACTTTAAAAACTAAATGAAAACAGAAATTGCCACAGTACCTAGGGACAGTTTTTTTTGGGGGGGGGGGGGGGGGGGGGGGGGGGGGCTCAGTTTTGCTAACTGAACTGGAACAGTTTGGTCAAAAACCGTGAAACCGGACAGTTTCTGTTGGTTTTGTTAACCATACTACAGAGTCCATCCAAGGTGTAAACAAGAAACAAGTGCCCCACCAGCATCATAATCTGAGAGAAGCAACAGCATCAAAGCAATGAAGTCCACAATACCACCACCAAAGTGCCTGAACCCACGCTTTACTTCTCAGATCCTTTAGACAATTTCACTACAGGTCTGTCCAACAATCTCCAATTTACTAGAGTCATATTACGTCATGCCCATCCTGCATCTTAACATGCAGGGAGCAACAACACCAAGAACGCAGAAGCTGACAATATCAGGTGGATGAAGGAAACACATGCCCTGCTTCTCGGTTCTTTTTTGCCTGCTACTGTCTGCCAGTGACAAATGAATCAGATATTGCATCCAATTTAGATATTCTGAGTTCTCACTGGCAGGTGCAGGCATGCCCAGGCCCCTTATCGGGGCCGGGCTAAGCGCAAAGCAGCTTCAGATTGTTGTTGTTGATGAGTCTGGACCAAATCAGAAATGCTGTGTTAGGCAAGACAAACTAAATTTGTACAACAGGAATCAAAACTGCATGTTCTACAGGACTACAGCACAGTTAGATCCTCCATAAATATAATATTATAATATGTGAGCAGAAGTTCGGTGTTGTGCTCTATGACAGAGCCTAGGAGCAGATGCTGCCACTATAGAAAGAAGCAAGCAAGCCACCAGCCATATGCCCAGGAATAAGCCTCTATAACAAATTGTCAGTAGATACAAACACAAGATCAACGAGAAGCAAATCACCAATGAAACAAAAAACACATAATACAAACCTGAGCAAATGGTTGCATGGATTCTTGTGGATGAACAAATGGGACTCCCGGGTGTGCAGGCATAGCAAATTGCTGTGAAGCATGCATGAAAATTGAAGGCCTTACAGGAGCACCAGCTTGACCAGGACTGTATGGTGCCATGCCACCATCTGGAGGACCATACCCAATCGCATTAGGTGCTTGTGCTGTTGACCACGTCCCAGGAATGTGCTGAGCTATTGGCCTTGGTTGCTGTTCAACAGCAACTGGAGACCGGTGCGCTGAGCCAAGCTGGGGGAACTCAGTGTTGTAGCTAACAGCAGGTGCATACAGAGGTTGGATGGTGTACGGACCACCATTAAATCCAAACCCCGGATTGAATCTCTGAACGTACCTGCAGATACGGTTGGTGAAACAGATTTATATGTAAAGGAGGTGGACCAATTGTAGACAAAATGGAGAGAACTACTGAAATACATGATATTAATATATTATTCATAGTAGCTTAGTCATCTTCATTGGGAAAGTTACATAAGACGATTTTAAAGGTCACTACTAAAAAATTGCACACTTCATATAGCGATTCCTCATATAGCTCTGGCAGGGTATCCCATCGCCAGTTGTAAAACTCAAACTTGGCAAATTGATTTGCCCTTATAGTTTTATTAGACTATATAATTTAAGTTAAAATAGAGCATTTTCTGTAACAAAAATAGCATGAAACATGCCATATATGAAAAACTATGCAGCAAAAACACTGCTGAACAAGAATTTCCCCAGGGGGATAACAACAGATCAATGAATTACTCCCTCCGTCCCAGAATAAGTGTTCATCTGAGTTTAGTCAAACTTGTCTTTAACCAATTATTTTTATAAATATAAATTATTTTTAATATATATAAAATATATATTATGAAAGTATTTCTTATGAAGAATTTAGAAGTACAAATACTAGGTTTTTAAAGTTAACCAAATCTATAGAAATCTTTGGTCAAAGCTAGATGGCACGAAACCCAAACAAAACTTAATTTGGGACAGAGGTAGAACAAGAATCTGACCTGTCATAGCTTCTGTCATAATCAGGATCTTTGCGTTCTGACTCACGATCTCGGAAAATTGCAACCCTATTGTTTTGCCTGTTTCTGTTGACTGTAGGCTCCTTCTCATTCTTGTTCCTATTTGACCTACTGCTAGCTGATGTGGTAGTCAAACTCCTTCCAAGAGTAATTTCAGACCCTTGACCCAATCTATTACTTGAGCTCGACTCCAAGGATGTTGACCTATGTAGAGTATTCGGCACTGCCACTTCATGAACTGGTCTTCCATCAGCAGAATTACTGCTATTGCTGTCGTTGAATATTCGAGCTCGAGCTTTGTTGTATTCCTCTTTTCTTTCTTCAACACTTTTCTGAAGGTTCTCTGTAGAAGAGTGGGCACTAGAAATGTTCATGCTATGGAGGCTCTTCTGAGGCCTCTGCTTGATAGCTACTTTAGCTACAGAATTGCTTTCTTCCTGTGGCAGATTAACTGGAATGTCAGCAAGGCATACAGCAGGAAGTCGGCACTCAGACGAAGTTTTACGGAGGATAATACGAGAACCAGTTCCGTCAGGTAAACTGTTGTCTGGTATAGCAATTGACTGGAGGAAATAGTGTTGTGCCAGGCGGTGTGCAGCAAGGCGCAGATAAGAAGTTGGAAGACCTGTGAATTCAAACTGAGTCTGCTTGGGGTCACGAATGAACTTGATAATGTCTTGCTCCATTCTTAGCACTGCAAGAGAACAAGTGTCATGTATGATATAACAAACACATGCATAAAACCTAAATGCAGCTCATATAAAACATCCTGAAGTGCATTCCTACAATCCAGGGACAACAGAGAAAACAATGTAAGAAAAACAATCACTTAAACCACTTTCCATAGAACGCAGTTGAAACACTAAACCCTTGGTACCAAAACTAACAGAGTTCTTCTGGAACCATACAACTACCAAGCGCACAAGCAGCATACAAAAAGACTCAGTTGTAATACTACTGGGCCCTGGTATTCACAATTTCAGATTCGCTGTTAGATATTCCCATATGAAGCTTGTATGGAACTCACATGTGCTATCCGTATTCATCACATTGAATAGGCAGTGTGTTAAGAAGTTGGTTAAGATGGACCAGCCATCTGCATAGTTTGGGTAATTCTGCAACGGTCCATGATGCAGCTGCCGCAAGCCATCAGGGTCAAAGCTGAAACAGATACAGCTGCAACATAACTAGCGAAGCTAAGACAAATCTAGAAGGAACGTGACCAAACAAGAAATGTGGCACCCAAGCCCCATCTGCTCTAGTGACAAGGCCTTTCCTATTCTCCAACTAGAAGCAAGTAATAACTGGCACGTATCCTGACTTAACTGACCTAATAAAACGGAATAGGGTGCTTTACCTACCTGATGACGGAACAGCTCAAGTAGACAGCACAAGCAAGCAACTGGATCGTGAGCAAAATGGAAAAAAACTGCAGAGAAAATCCACGAGAATTGTTATACCGGAGAGCCTCTCCCGCGGCTTCTCGAGCGCCTCCCGGAGGAACTGATCGACCTGTGCAACGGGATCCTCGCGCGCGGGAGCCGCCGCGGCCGGAGGCGCCTGCTGCTGGGACGGTGGCGCCGGCGGCTGGTCCTGGTCGTCGTCGGCGAGGTCGGGCGACGACGAAGTCCGGCGCGCGGAGAGGATGAGGCGGCTCATGGACCCTTCGATGTCGGCCGTCTCCCACGAGTCCGGCGCGGGCGAGGAGGCGGCAGCTTCGTCGGCAGGGTCCATGTCTGTCGTGCGGCGGGGGCGATCCGGAGCTAGAGGACGGAGCGGCACGGGGCGCCGAGGCTGAAGGTGGCAGCGACGGCGTCCATGACGCGGATCTGGAGAACGCGCTAGGGTTTGGTCTCGAGCCGGGGTGGGTGAGAGAGGTGCGAAGAGGGGAGGAATCTGCAGACGAGAGGGACCAGCCCAGCCCCCCCAGGAGGAAGAGGAAAGGATAGGGAAGGGCTGGGAAGTTACAATTTTAACCCTGCGGCGGGAACAGCCGCACAGGAAATGCGGCCCAGCTTCCGACAGGGTCAATCTGGGTAGGCGATGCGCGTGTACTGCAGTCTGCTCGCGCGGGTTTCGCTGCCATGGAAGGAAATGGAACGTGACGGACGCGGTTTTGCTTCCGTTTCAAATCAACGCGTTGTTGCACGAATTTTGTTAGAGCATCTCCAACAGATTTTGCATTCCCTTCTTCATCTTTGATTTTACAGAAAATGACCTTGAAATCATCTCCAACCAGTTCTGTATCCCGCTCCTTATCACTGTAAAGTCTCCATTTCCTCCTCCCGATTCTCTGCTTCTAGCGACTCGAGCTCGCTCCGTATCCGACAACCGTCGCCAACAATTTGGCCATTCGCGCCATCTTCCACAAGATGAAGCTTCCTCTTCCTGCTTTCCTGTTCACGTGAGGAGTTGATTTGTGACGTCCGAGCAGATGATTTGGCTGGATTCGAGAAAAAGGTAAGTTACGAGCAAGAGAAGAGTTACCAGATTTGAGAGAGAGAGGGGTACCAACAGAGCAGCAGCACCAGCACGGACGCAAGAGATGCGTTCGCCGCTCGCTTCGGTCGTGCAGCCGCGGCCACAGGCCCACAGCAGGAAGCAGATGCTCAGCTTCATGTTTGCCTCGTCCTCGTGCCCCTCCGCCCCTGTCCCAGCCGTCGACAGCGGCGCGGCTGCAGATGCCGTGACAGTGATGCTGCTGCAGTGTCGATCGAGAAAGAAGAAGCGGATGAGTCAGGGTGGTGGAAGCGGACAGGAGCACGGCGGCGGGCGCGGGTCACGCGGCACGAGGCGGTGTGGGGCGAGGAGGAAGAGGATGGGACTGTAGATGGCTATTCGGAGAACGGGTTAAAGATCGGTTGGAGTTGAACTGATAATACGTAGTGAAAATAAGATGAAAGATGCTCTATTTGAGGAGATAGGGAGTCAGAAATGGATAATCAGTTAGAGATGCTCTTACAGCCTGAGTCGGATGGACCGTTTAGCATTTTGTGCTGTTACAACCGTTTAGCATAGGTTCGTGCTGCTACAACCAAATGATTACAGCGCTGACTGCTCTACCAACCCAAGAACCTTCGGGAGCAAAAAAACATGAACAATGCGTACCTTGGGCTGGGCTCAAGTTATTACTAATCACTCTGTTTTAAATTTTATTGTTAGTGTCGGGATTATATATCTTGGATATCTGTGACCCTAAGATTGATACGAAACCAGTGAAAGATTTAGACCCATGGGCCAAAGCTACAACTCATTGAAGACTTTATTACGCAAAATCTCGACCCCTCAATGGTCAGGCCTACTCGAAGGTTTGGCTCTACCGTCGAAGGGTCAGGGCTAACTGACAATGAGACCTGTTCAGACGACAGACGAGAACCGTCTTACACGTCTAACCCCAGGGTCGGCTACTTCCTCAACGATCAACCTCTGACAAGCGCAGAGATTTCTGACACTATACAGTAGAAGTTAAAGCAACCTCGCGGGAGGAAAAGCAAGCTGGCAAGAAGGAAAAGTAGTCCAACAGACGTTAAAACGAATGATAAAGTAACCTTTGTCCCCTTGTGATAGATAAAGGACGATTGAAGGACACCAACAAGCTGTTCTAGTGCCAGTGGGCACCAGAGAATCAATCTCACAGAAGATCGCGGCCTCATCCATCAAGAGGCCGCCCAGTTTCATAAGTGTTAAGTCTTGTAACCCTGGTCTGACTCTATATAAAGGGATATCGAGGGGTCTTAGACGAAGGGATCCAACAAGTTACGATACACAAACTTCCACATATGTGCGCTAGGGTTATTGCTCGAGCTAATATGATCAATTCTCTCTCTAGACGTATGATATTACACTTCTATGGTAGCTCGAACTAGTTATCTCTTGAGTCTTTCGTAGACTATGCCACCTTGATACGAAGAGCACACCTAGTCCCTCTCTAAATATGTATATTCTACAGTGTCGATGGTCAGAACACTTACAGTCGGTGCGCCAGAAATGAGGCTTTTTGTGGTGCATTTTCGCTTCGCTTTGTCGATGGCTTCGATCTTTGCTCTGGTGGAAGAGACTTCGATCTCTCACCTTCGTTTTGAGAGCTTCACGGTTGCCGTCGCTTGTGACAGTTGATCGTGCTGCGTCTCCGTCTTCACCGCCGGCCAGGCCTTCCCCTTTGAAAGCCTGGACTTCATCGCCGACCAAAGCGGCGAGCTTCATCTGTAGGCCCCAAGCAAGAAGCGTGCGGCCCGCCACCATCGAGCTCATACAGTGCTGGGTCATGACTTGGCACGGGAGTGCTTTATACCGCAGGCTCCCAAGACCGCGGAGGAAACACCTCTCGACAAGATTCCGGACGGTGACACCTCTCCATGTCATCAAGTGCTCTCCATCGTCGAGCAGGCTCTCCGTCGCAAAGTTGTTGTTGTCGGGGCCGACACTCCAGGCAAGGAAGCTGCCACGACGAGCGGCGGTGCCTGAGCCCGAGCACAAACCACCTATCAGCAAATTATGGATGGCGGCATGCCCATCTTCAACATTGGGACCGAGAATCTGGCGGCGGCGGCATACGTCATCAACGAATCACCACCCCCGACAACCCTATGCTCAAGGAAACCTACGATCGTCTACCCGTCTTTCTCCACCGCGTGCTTCAACAACCAGAACAATCGCTTCAGCTGCGGTAGTCTGAGGTCCACAGCAGCCAATGACCGCGTGGCGACTGACGAAGCCGACCCACGACAGTCGCGGTGGTCGGAGCGAGGTACGAGTCCCTTTACCGCCAGCTGGGTTCATCCGCCAGAACCTCAGGTAGCATCGCGACGTGCGTCACACCATCAACACCAGAAGGCAGGCCCGGAGCGAGTGCTACGTCGAGTCCAGGCAGAAACGTACTCCCGTCGCGATCGATGACACAGCTACAACCACCCCCGCAGCCCTAGTCCTGAGGAGGCCGGGCCCTCGGGCGTTCAAGACGCAAATCCGAAGAGCAAAATTTTCACAAAGATTCCGTGCTCCAACAAACATCATCAAGTACTCCGGTCAAACCAACCCGATCCACTGGCACAAAGACTATCGCCTTGCCTGCAGAGCTAGGGGTGCAGACGACATGTTCGCCATCCGGTACCTGTCACTCTTCCTGTTCGATTCGGTCAATGGGTGGCTCGAGCATCTTCCAGAGGGCAGCATCCACGACTGGTCCAGCCTCCGGTGTGTCTTCATCGGCAACTTTTAGGAGACCTACACTCGGCCAAGTAACTCTTGGGACCTTAAAAATTGCAGGCAGAAGTCGAGCGAGTCGCTTTGAGACTACATTCAGCGCTTCTCGCGCAAATGCAACAAGCTACGCGACATGAGCGATGCCGACGTCATCAATGCCTTCACCTGCGGCACGATCTCTAAGGCGCTCGTCCACAAGCTGGGGTGTAAAAACCCTTGCACGGCCCGCACCTCCTCGACATCGCCACCACTTTCACCACGAGGAGGAGGCTGTCCAAGCCAACTTCGACCGAGACTGGGGCAAGGACAAGGAGAAGTTCAAGCTCAACTGCAAGTCTGACCGACGCTTCGACTGTCTCGATGATAGATCCTAGGAAGGCTCGAGCAACACGAGACCCAAGAAGAGCAGACATCGCGATGACGAATTCATGGGCGTCATCGAGCGACAGCCCCTACCCCAAGTAAAGAAACCCGCCTACCACAACAACCACTTCGAAAAGCTGCTCAACAAGCTCTGCATCAACCATTCGACCCCCCGTCAAGCACACGCTCAGAGACTGAAGCAGTTTCTCAAAGGTAACTTTCATCTCGACTCCCGTTAGCCTCCACATCCCAACCCTCCAACAAAGGACCTCTTGCAAGTGACACAACTAAGTGTCACATATAACAAAGGTTTGTGCTAATGGACTTTTAAGTAAATTTCAACTTACTCGGGCTTCGTGTAGAGCGGGACCCTCGAGGACATCTCGGCACTTGGCCAGTTCGTCATGCAGTTTGCTCAAAGATGAACCGACCGAATAAACGATCTTCTGAACCCTGCGCACCTGGTCGTCGTAGTAGCCCAAAGCCTGCGAGACCACTTCACCAGATGGGGGGTCCACCGCATCCGACCCTTAGCAGCCGGAGGCCAAAGTTCTGATGGCCGTGACCTCAGCCTCCAGCGTGGTGGCCGCCCTCGCCGCCTCGTCGTTCGCCTCCGCCAGACCCTCGGCAGTACCCGTTGGGGCTGGGTCTGACGCCTCCCTCGAAGGAGGAGGGCTCGACACCCTCTGCACCCCCTCGGTCAGGCAGTCAGGGTCGACGCTTGATCGCCTTCCCCGACCACCGCAACGTCATCCCTCTCGACGCCTGCAGCTGAGGGAGGTAGAACTGCTTCTTCGGTAGCAGCCTCCTCCCGACCCTCTGCGGCACCACCTGAGGGAGGAGGCTGCCAAACTTCTTCAGTTGTCGGTCGACCGGCGTACCATGGGGCGAAGGAAGCTGTGAAAATTCTTCACAAGATGGCAACCTCACCGGTGAACTTTGCGGCGGAGGATTTGGACACAGTGGGGCAATCGAAAGAGGTTGTGAAGCTTCTTCAGCCGCCACCGATGAGGGGTCGAACCTCCTTCGCCGACCGTTGGTGTGCTCCCCCTGTAGGAGCAGGAGTGGCGGGGACCACCGTCGACGCCCTGTTAAAGCAAATGAGATAAGTTTGCCACTCATACAACTTCATTTTGATAAACAAACCATTTTGGCAAGAACTTACGCCTTCGACCGACGAACCGAGAGAGGGAGGACAAGTCCCAACACCTGCTGATCGACCCTCGGGGCGCGCAAGGTCGCCGCCGCCACCAACCTAACCGTGGGCAGCACCGGGTGGACGACAAGGTCGGAGATGATGGCCATGCCCGAGCCGCTGATCCTCGCCCTCTTCGTCGGAGAGCCATGGGCGCTGTCGGACTCCGTCTCCGACTTGCTTCCTGCAGCAACGTCCGATTCCCCCGACGAGATCACCTACGTCGCCAAGACGGCCACCTCCGCCTGGGTCGACTGAGGGGTCGGGCTGAGCACCTGCTGTGCCAGTCCACCCGGCTTCGATCGGCCGACGGGCCTCCTCAATCTTTTTCGCAGGACACCCACGCTGACGCTGCAACCTCAGCACCCGTTGACGGCACCGCTGCAGTAGACGAAGAAGATGATCCCACTCGCACCGACAGTGATGCTGAAGCGGTCGAAAAGGACGCGCCCACCTGCAATGACACCAACGATGATCAACTCTATCCGACGTCTACTACGACTACATTACAAAATCCGACGAACAACTCACCCTCGAAGGTGCAGACAACGACGCCGGCCCGCTGGTGAGCTCCCCGAGCATGTAGCCCTCCAGCGTGTGCGCCACCTGGGTGTCGATATCGACGCTCGGTAGCTCCTCTCCGACCACCATGCGAGTGTTGTCTATGGGACCGGTGTACTCCCACATGTATCGGGCGCGATGCTGGAGTGGGAGCACACGATGCTACAAGAAGGTCCGAACCACCTTGACAGCGGTCAACCCAGTGCTTCGCAGCTCCCTGATCCGAACAAGGAGCGGCGTCAACTCTTGCACTTGGGCGGCCGACGATAAGGAGTTCCACGAGTCGCGCACGATGGAGAACTCGTCACGGAACACCGACAGCCCGGGATTTTGTGGACGTAGAACCACTCCTCATCCCAGCCCTTCAGCGACTTCTTTAGGGGCACACTGAGGTACTTCGTCGCCCGGTTGCCGCGGAGACAGATCCTAGTGCCCTCGTACCGTCGACCGCTGGATGTTGAAGAACTACCTCCACAGCTCGAAGTGTGGAGGGATGCCAAGGAAGGCCTCGTAGAGGGTGACGAAGATGGAGATGTGAAGGAGCCCGTTAGGGTTGAGGTGATGGAGGATGTCGTCGGAGGCGCTCAAATGCTTCCACTCCGCGGCCATGGCAACGACGACGACGACGGTGATGAAGCATAGAAGGAGACGAAGGAGGCAAAGAGAGTGAGAGCACAAAGGTGATGAGCTCAAGGGCGCAAGGAAGACGAAAGCACAAGCAATGCAACGGGCAGAATGAATTTCGAAATCTACTCCCCCAACTTTATACCCGAAGGAGACAGACGGTTCCACCTCCACGACTCTCGGAGCACAACACGACGTGGCGCAGTGTGCTGCGGTGTTAATCCATGTCATGGTGGCCGCCCAAACTAAGGTGCACCCAAAACCTACATACCTAGCCCACCGACAGGTGGGCCCGATGCAAACTCTCTTTTCCTCCACCGATTGAGGTGACATTTGGCATACTGCGCGTGCGGGCCAGCCTCATAAATGTCCATCGGGCGTCAGATGGATGGGACGCGCACGCACGAATCAACGTGTAGGGTTAATGCTCCCTGTTAGGCTACAATGCGGCGTTTCCACTTCCGAGATCCAATGCCCGTACGCCACATGGATGCAGCGGGATGAGAATCCCAACACCGGGGTAGTCGAGGGTCAGTCGCCGAACCGCACGGCCCGACCCCTGCCTTTGATATCTCAGCCCAAATAAGAAAAAAGGCCCATAGTGGCTAGTATGAGTTTAGTACCACCTTGGAAGTTGAGGAGGGTGGAGACCAATTTAAATACCCGGCCGTGGAATGTGGAATAACTCGGGTTAACTCTTTTACGCGAAGCGAGGACGAAAGCGTAAGCAGTTATTCTGCAAGGTGGGACCCGCACGGCGTGCGAGCGGGTCTGGAGCCGTATTCCGAGCTTGGGATGTTACACTGCCCCTGCGCGTTGATCACAGAGCTGGACCAATCTATCTGGTCCGTCCCAAGCGCCATGCCCATCATGAGACACGGTCGGTCCGACCGGTTCAATTTAGGCATCCCACTTTAATCATGATCAACAACGAAAGTTGACCCCGACCAACTTTGATTGATATCAAAAATTGGTCCCGACTGACAACGAAGGTAAAAAAAATCTATTTTGACGACTAAACCTTCGACCGACCATTCGAATTGCCCAGAGGATCGGGGTCTACGCCCTACGGGCGCGCTCGCGCGTCGCCGTAGGATTCCATGTATGAAGAACGCAGTTTAAACCCCCAAGTGACCCATCAGATCACTCAGGGGCTACGCCCTACGACCATGCTCACGCGCACCCACAGGATCAATAACTGAAGACCAACAACTAAACGAAGGACTAAACCTCCGACCGACCCTTCAGATCGCCCGGAGGCTCAGGACCACGCCTTACGGGCGCGCTCGCGTGCATCCGTAGGATTAGGCGTTGAAGACCATCAGAGATTAGCCCAACACTGCCTCAACAGAGATTACAAACGGCGCAGGGCTCGGAGGCTACTGTTGTGATCATGTACCATGGGTGCTTGTGGCCCCAAGATTGATACGAAAGCCCAGCTAAAGGACTTAGGCCCAAGGGCCGAAGCTACGACTCACTGAAGACTTCATTATGCAAAAGCCCAACACCTTAAGGTTCGGGGCTACTCGAAGCCTTGGCCCCACTGTCCAAGGGCCAGGGCTGACTGACATTGGGTCCTGTCCAGACGACGGATAGGAACCGCCTTACGCGTCCGACCTAGGGTCGAGCACCGCCTCAACGATCAACCTCTGACAAGCGCAGCGATTCTTGACACTAAAGCGAGAGGTAAAGCAACCTCGCGGGAGGAAAAGCAAACCAGCAAGAAGGAAAAGCGATCCAACGAGCGGTAAAGCGAATGGTAAAGCAAGCTTTGTCCCCTGCAATGGACAAAGGACGATCGAAGGACACGGACAAACTGTTCTGGTGCTAACGGGCGCAAAAGGATCAACCTCACAGAAGACCGCGGCCCCACCTGTTTGGGGGCCACCTAGTTTCGTAGGCGTCAAGTCTTGTAACCCTGGTTAGACCCTTAAATAAAGAGGTACCGGGGGCCTTAGACGAAGGGATTCAACAAGTTACAACACACACACTTCCACATAGGGCACTAGGGTTCTTGCTCGAGGCAGAGCCCTTCAGCCATTGTAACCATGTCCCGAGCTAATACCATCTACTCTCTTCCTGGACGTAGGGTATTACATCTCTGTGGTGGTCCGAACCAGGTTAACTCTTGAGTCTTTTCGTAGACTAGGCCACCTCGATACGATGTGCGCATCCAATCCCTCTTCAAATATGTAAATTTTACTCTGTCAGTAGTCAGAATACCAACAATTAGAATAGAAAAATTAATTTATTTTTATATAATTTTTTTATCATAACGATAATAATTTAGAAGTGAATGGAGTATGACTATATGAGATGGTCGCAATATATAATCCCATCAATGGTCCAAGACTCAATTAAGGTGTGATAACGAAATCCATCAGCAAACTGGACTTGGGCATCTTCGAAAGTTGCTACAAACTATCTTAAAAGGCCATCTTGGGCTTCGTGCATGGGCACATCCTTCCTTCGTTACTTCGTTTTAGCAAAGGAATCAAGGTAGTGTTTGGTTCAACTTTTGTAACGGTATTGTAATCGTAATCAAACACGGGTGTAATCGAAATCAATGTTTCCCAATACGGACTTTGTTTGGTTCGATTATGTAATGGTTTTCGATTTCAATACGCTGTTTATTTGAGAAAAAATGTAACGTAATCAATTCAAATATAACATCAATTCCTTCCAGATTTTCAACGCACAACATTTTCGTGACATACAAATCTAGATTAAACATTATGATTCAACACACAACATTTTCAATTCCTTCCACATTTTCAAATCAAATATTAATGATTCAACATCTTCACATTGTTGCACAAATCCTGATAAAATCAAAACAGAACAAAGCACCACTGAGGTCCTATGTTACGCCGCTTCTTGCACAGCTTCTTGGTAAAAATGATTGCTTGTGTTGCCAAACCGTTCGTTTCTGTCGTAGCGGATCAGACAGGCGCTTATCCAAGGCCGGCCCTGAGAATTTGGTGGCCCGGTGCGAGTTCAAAAATGGAGACCCCGATTATAAAAAAAATAATTGCTTATCATGAAAATTAATTATCACTAACAGTGTCATATTAATATGTATAAAATGGCACAAAATTAGTTAAAAAACTAGTACAAAATCAGTATACCTAGGTCACAACTTCCTCCATCCCTAAATATAAGAATTTTGTGTTTGGTTAAAGTCAAATTTTATTAATTTTGACTAATAATATCTTAAAAATAAATAAGTTCTAATGTAAATAGTTACATACTATGAATGTTTGTTTTACGATGAATCTAGTAGCATAATTTATATATGACAAAATATTATTAATTGTTAAAGTTAAATAAGTTTGACTCCGACTAAAACCATAAATACTTGTATCATTATTTTGTGATATTAAAACTCCAATCAAATTTGAAATTATATATAATTGAACAAACAAGTTCACTGAATTAGAATTTAGGAATTGGTGTTTGAGATTTCCAACCTTGATTCAGCTAAAGAAGTAAACAATTAAACATGGAGTGAAACCGAAGTGCGAGAAGATCGGCAACTGGTTCACTCTCAAGACATTAACGTGATTCAGGATTCAGCTGAAGGAGTGTCGGGCGAGAACATCCAACAAGATAGGCAACAGTGCTGGTCGTTGACTTCTTTCTTCAAAGCGCACATGTCTTTGCAGTGACACGGACCAGCTGTCAGATCGGAGCCCCTTCATTGGCTGAGGCCCAGGGTGGTTGCACCGTCCGCACCGACCCAGGGCCGGCCCTGCGCTTATCCAATCTTATACGCAACCAGCCGCAAAGCACAGGTTCTCGCCGCTTCTTTGCCGCATCTCGACACCCTCGCCACCTCTGCTCCCGCATCGGGCTCTCGTCCTCAGCCGCCTCCACCTTGCTTGCACGTCGCGCCGCCATGCTCCTCGTTGCCTATGCTTCTCCACGCTGACCGCCACTGTTCGTCCTCCTCTAGCACTGCACCGCGATGCCCCTCGCTCCGCCCTGCTCTAGCACTGCGCCGCGATGCCCCTCGCTCCGCTCTGTTCTTGCGCTGCGCCGCCATGCCCCCTTGCTGCCTTCTCTCCTCGCCGGCCACCTCCACTCCTTCTCCACCCCGCTCCGGCGCCGTGCAGCCGTGCCCCTTCCAGAGAGCAGCGACGGGGCAACCTAGTCGCGGGAGGCGAGCAGGTACGCCGTACGCGGGAGCACCAGCCGACCAGCCTAGCTGTGGGAGGCGAGCAGGTAGACGGCAGCAGGTGGTGCGCTTGGCGGCGGCGGCGGGGGACGGTTGGCGGCAGCGGCCGTGGAATCCAGTCGCGACTCGCGAGTAAGTCGAGCTACCGTCATCGCGAGAGGAGGAACAGGCCGGTATCAATTTTGAATCCAGTGGTTTCGGGGCTGTTTCGGAGATGTGAAGGCCGGTATCGGATTACCAGGTATCCGAATCCGGCAATTCGTTTATCAAACTAATGTAACGGATTGGAATGCCGCTCCGTGTTCGATTACGTTACAATTCTCTGAAACAAACACGTCCCAACTCGCTCTCCCTCTATCTCATTCTCTCGCTAATAACTCAAGCCATTCATGGTATTATGGCTTTGTCTGTCACAGCTTGTGTTTGTTAAAAGTTGGTGAAAAGCAGCTTCTGTTCTGAATATTTGGGAATCTTGGTGTTAAGACAACTTGTGTTCATTTATACGAATAATATCTATCTATCTATTATATCTAAACCATCTCGGTTTTTTGCCGTCTTATTGTGCCACATCATCACCACTACTTTCAACCGTCGGATGAAAGCGAGTTCAATCACCATCGTCCATAGGCCATTGACGAAGGTGGCTCTGGAGTCTTCTCCACGCCTCTCGCTCTTCCATGCGGCACCCCATTGGCCACGGCAAGGCTCCAGTGCTCCACCCTCCACGTTCCTCGCGCCGCCGCGCGCGCCTCACCCTCTCCTCTTTCCCGTGGTATCGCCACCATCCTACCTCGAACAGCTGTATGGGCGTGGTCAGTGTAGTCACCGCCGGTCACCGCTTGCATCATCACGTTGAGCATCAGCTCAAAGAGCCTAGGCTGGAGCGACTCCGCCGGCGCTGGTGTGGTAGAGCAGGCTGAGCAGCTTCCTGATGAACTATGGTTGGGGCCTTCACTGACAGCCGGGTAGAATACATCTTGCGCCGCTGCGCCTGCTGTGGGCTGTGGCCACGGAACAGAAAAGGAGCGGGATTGGATTCAATTGCTTGGCTGCTCGACCACCGAAGGCTTCCACGCTCCTTCGCTGACAAACTAATAGTAATAGCATACTCCGTATACTGATGAATTAGCTAGCTCTTCTACCATTCATAAGCAAGCTTTTCACGCCGGTGATTTTGTTATGTGCCCACCAGATTTATAGAAGGGTTGTTTTTTAAGGGCCTGCTCCTTTTGTGATTCTGTATGCATATATGTCAGACATGATGCCACGGTACTATGAAATGGCTGTCCACTGACGCTGGAATTCATGTATCATGCACTCAAAGTAATTGCTGCGCTTGCTGATGGACTGCGGATAGACGTATCTCAAAAATGTAATAGACGCGTGCAGCACACTAGGCGCAAGCTGAAAAAGCCTTTTTCATGTATGAATAACATGCTCCAAGCTACTACTACACGACCGTGGCCTTCAGCAAAGCAAGAAGCTCCATTTTTCGGCATGCAGATCAAAGGTACTACACTACTACTCAAATATACTGTACTCATGAAACATGATGTCCATTTCATTTTGTGATGGCTGGAAATTAAGAAGTGAAAAAGGTAGTATTATATAGTAAGTGAGGAGGACAGAGGTAGAGAAACATTATTGAGAAAAAAAAAATGTATTGTGAAGAGAGATGTGTATTATGAAGTGAGAATGATATGTATTTAGAAGAAATTTTGAATGTTAGAACGACAAGTAAAAGTGAATAGATGGACCCTATAATTTTGTATGAAACTAGAGTACTTTGCTTCAGGGACAGTTTCAAAACGAAAGTGATCCAATGGATAATGAGAAAAGTGGGTATGCTTTCTTTGATTCAAACAATTTCTTTCTCGATTTTAGATTGCCTGAAATAATTATGTGCATTTCCCATGAAAATATTAGTATAGAATATCATTCAAGGAACCTTTTAACAGGGGGCAAAAGGCTTATGAGCATACTATCACACCCGTAAGGATC
>BCLH01000528.1:119981-141705 GCA_001602315.1 Zoysia pacifica | reverse complement strand
TAATTAAATGGTTACACGATATAATACATCCGTTCCAAAATATAAGCATTTTTTTATTGAGTGAAAATCAAATTCTTCTAACTTTTACTAAAAAATATCTAGAAAATATATAATTTCTAATATAAAAAGATACTTTTTGTGAAAGCCTATTTTACGATGAATCCAAAAATATATTTTTTATATAATAAAATATCATTAATTTTTCATTATTCATGGTAAAAGTGATAAAAGTATAACTTTGACTAAACTTATAGAAATGATTATATTTTAAAATGGAGAGAATACTCTATTTTTATGGCAGATCAAGTAAGAAGAGTCTCATCTTTTGTGTTCTAGATTTTGGCATTTGCTAAAAAGTAAACTATTCTATAATTTCTATTTTACACTCCGGTATGTGCAATGTATTATGATAGCTTTCTAGCATGCATTACAATGAATGAGTCATGAGCTTATTGATGCTAAATACACTACTGTTGTCATTTTTGAACATATCAAGCAAATTTATGTTGTATTATCTGATACTCAGCTGTAGCGTATTAAGGTGTGGCAAAATGCCACGCTATCTTTCTAGTGCCTACCGATGCCTCTGCTGGGATCAGGATCACCTGCCTTCGCCCTTTGAAGTTACACCGTGACTTCAGCCTCTATCCATCGTTGAAGCAATCCGATGGCTCACAATTCATATGGCGTCATTTATCATCTGAGAGAAACAAGCTTCAGACTTTATTTGGCCCAGTAACGATCTGAAGGTTCTTTCCGCTCAAAAAAAAAAAAAACAACAACGTGAAGGCTCGCAGAAATTATAGAATAGAGAGAAATCAATTCCTCCCATAAATCAACCGCCCTTCATCTAAATAAACTTTACATTTAGTTCGTATCATTTAATTTTGATCAGTAATTTACATGATTTTTAGGCTTCGTAGATTCACCGTGTGGATTTTGGAAAGATGGAAGAAAAGATGAACTTTTGAAGGGAGTACTGGGATCGGTCCACTCCTCTTGCGCCGTTGGATTGCGTAAACGTGAATGAAGCCTGATGGCACGGTGGTGACTTCAACATGTGACGTAGATTCTGATCCGTGCCTAGTGCCTACCGATATCTCTGCAGGTGTAATAAGGAGCTGTTTGGCCGGCTCACGCGTACTGTAGCTACAAGGAATAAATTGAAAAAAGCTCTCGAAACGTGACTTATTCGTCTCAGATAAAATGACTTATATAAACACAGTATTTTTACTATATTATCAATACATAAATAGTAACATAAACCAATAAAAAAAAACCCTATCAAACACACCCTAAATTAACACACCATTCTCTTTTCTCTTTTCGAGCTGCAAAGGCAAGCAAGCAAGACTTGCGTTATTTTCTTTCCCCGTGAACTGCAGAGCCAAGCAAATCTGTCGGATAATAGCTGAGACGGCCCCGACGGTGAGTGCGACAACCCCGACAGCGAGCACAACAACACCAATGACGGTGAGCTGTAGCAGGGCTGCTTCCATTAATGCGAGCGACAGCTGTGGCATACATGGCCCGAGCTCGATGAGGCCGTGGCACGCGTCGCCGGAGCACGATGCGGCAATCTCAGAGCTCGACGGTGTTGTGGCGCACGTCGCCGGAGCTCGACAAGGCCGTGGCGTGCGTCGCCAGAGCTCGACGAGATGAAGCCATGATGCGCGTCACTAGAGCTCGACGAGGTAGTCCTGAAGCTTGACCAGATGGCGGCACGTGGCTATGGATCTCGGCGAGGAGCGGTGGCGCACTTGGCCTGTCGTGAGCTTGATGAGGAGCTGCCTGGCTACGGATCTGAGTCAGCCATGGGATACCGAGAATAAGAGTGCCTGCCTCTGCTACTTATTGCTGCGCTGTGCTGCTGCTGTTTACAGCCAACAACAGTATGGTTGCTACTGTTCGCAGTTAGTATGGAACACAAAAAATTAATGAAAATAAGAGTCTTTACACAGTGATAGTTTAACAAATCACCAACGATTACATTAGAGAATTTCTAACAAATTTGAGGCACAACCTTACACACACAAATAAACTGGCACTTATTTCAAGACATATAGACCAGCTGCAATACAATCATGAATAGTATTGATATCATCACTAGCTATTACTGCTAATCACTCTTGTTCTGTACCAATTGGCGCATCCAATTGTTGAAGGTATGCGTTGTCCATCGCAAAATTATGGAGCACAAAACATGTGACAATAATCTTTGATTACTTCTCTGTTGAATATAATAGAATCCCTTTAAGAATCTGCCACTTATTTTTTAAAACCTCAAATGATCTTTCCACAACATAGTGCAAAGAAAAATTGTAGTAGTTGAAAAGCTTAAAAACATTTTCTGGTCATTTTTCCTCAAACTCGCTCAAATGATATCTATTTTTGCGATATGGAGACCATATATCCCTCACGTAGAGGGTAACCAGAATCTATCAAATAATACTTACCTACAAAACAAAACTATATTTTTTTATATTAATTGTATTTGTAACAACACATGAACAGATGTGGTTCATTTCAGTTAACGTACCTGGGTTGGGTGAGGAAAATGGTTTGAGTTGTTAAATGCATCTATGAATACTGTCATATCATGAGCAGAACCTCTTTTATCTGTTGTCACATGTAATTCTCATATCCATCTCACACATAGCCAGGACATTCTTGCTGGTAAACCCTTTTCTATTAATAAAATTATCATGTGCAGGCTCAGAGATGATGACTAGAATATGGTTCCATCTATAGCTTCTATGCACCCATCAAAGTAAGGTGAGAATCGGTGAAGTTTAGAATGTATAAATCTGAAACTGCAATATCTAAGCTTAATAATCTTACATCCAAAAGATACCATAGCCTCTAGCACCTCTCCAAACTTCCTACTCAGTATCCATTGACCTACCAAATCGTTCAAACATTTGTCTTTGACTTTGGCTTCAATTGATTCATATTGACTTGTTCATTTCAACCCATGGTTTGTAACTACTATGGTATGCAAGTGGTGGAATGCACTGGGAAGAAGACGAAAGTTTAAGTAGCACTTCGTGCTATTAGGGAGATTATTACAGTAGCTACTTACTGACGCACCCGGTCAACTCTTGTACAGGGAGCGGAGCATCTTGACTTGTAAATATGAATTTAAAAGATGCAAGTGATGCTAATACACCAGCGGTTGCACCTACATCCCACCAGACAGAGGAGTCGTCATCAAGATGGGCTGATGACGGGCTACCGTTGAACTTGTGTTGCCTGAAGTTTCAGAACTCGACATTCTGCTAGCAAAGAAATGTCGCTGGATTAAAAAAAAAACCTACAGTAGTATACACAAACTATTACATTTCAGCACATAATATTTTAAAAAGAGTTTAAGTAAAACACTCATGAAACTAAACTCCAGATACATACATGCAAATTTATATAAAGTATTTAGGAACACATAGTTTATGACAATACAAACATAAGCTAGTTGCCATACCAGTTGGCAGCGCTGACAACACTGCATTGACACACACAAAATATTTGTAACCACACAAGAGAAGCATGTCCATATAACTTCTTTCTAGCATTTTTCCCATGTCCATCGAAGCCATGCAATACGATGCTCTAAGGTACATAATGTCTGAAATGATGCGCGACGTGCTGCTTATCTAAACAACTCAGTAGCTATGAAAAATAGCTCAAACCCTTGATTCGCACCATCAGCTTCAACAACCTGTAGCAGTTGTTTAATTTCATCCTGTTGTCGCCTCATAGCACTACTTTCATTCCTACTCCTTTCTAGCATGCTCTCTGATATGTGTTCTACATAATACTCCATACTCTTAGTCCTCTTAGGTGGCGGACTGTCAACCACCTGATCTTTTGAAAGCTTGCATGATGCACGACCAACACTGGAACGACCGGCATTGTCATCTGATGTTGAAGCATGGTTATCGTCACTCCCAGCACTAGGCGTTCGGTCTCCAATACCACCAACAAAGTTACATATTATCATCTTTAGTGTCCATACTTCCGAATAGAATAGTTAGTTCTTGCTCATGCAAAAGCGGTTTCCTCCCAAATGTTTCAGCTAGCTTGTCCTCCTACAGGGAACGAATATGTAAGATGTTAGATTTATGAGCACTACTGTCCTCTTATGCAATTATGGAGAATAAAAAGGTAAACTCATTACTGCAACTCGGTCATCTCACCAGGCATCATCCATTGTTATGGTCCCATTTGTATTGTTCGAGCCACCTCCACTTGCATTCTTTAGTTTCCTCCATACCTTAAAGAGCCTCTTGAGATTGTTCAATTTATTCTGCAGTTGTTTGCTATCGTAGCACCTTGCTGTTTGTTCACGAAAATTATGGTACAAGTTTTTCCATCATGTTTTTGGTAAGCCACTTTTTATAATTGTAGTTCAGCTTCTCCTTCTCAGCAATGCATAGGTCAAAGAAAATCTTTGTAAGATCATTGTCCCAATCTGCGCATCGAGCAGCCATCTGTGTGCAGATATAAGTATAGGACACAATGTACAAATTGGACTTCTACTTTTTTCACATGACAAAAACTATGACGCCGCTACATCCTACTAGCAGTGTAAGACAATATGGATTTTCCTACGAAACAACATGCCGGGCGATGGTATATCCTATAAGAAACTGTTAAATAATCAAGCATAGACTGTACCCTGAACATGGAAATGGAAGCCTCCTCAAGTAGCTTGTGGCTTTGTCACAGCCCGTATGATGTAATCCACTGTGAGAGCAGAAGATGAGCAGGCCCTTGAACGGATCCCTTGAGCACTCCTGCTAGACAAGAGAAATTCAAAAGGGGAAATGAACTCAGCAACAAATCATCACGAATGACGGTTCTAAACCCTGGAGACCAGAAGCCCCAAAAATTCCCCTGTCCCAACCAATCGAGTTGGACGGATCCAAGATCCACAAGAACTAAAACCAACCCTATGAAGGAAGAAAGGGCACATTCCTAGGGAAAGGAGGTCATCCAAGAACTTTGAGCCATAGAGAGAGGACGCAAGAGTAGCAGCACTTGGATCTGGAAAGCAAAAATCACCGAAGCACCTGACGGGGAGGGAATGAGCTACTCGAAGGCAGTTGGCGTGCCCTCACCCATGGAAGAATGGTATGTGACCTCACGCAAGAAGGGATAAGGTTTAGCATTTTGACTATTTTTTTTAATGATTTCTCAAAACGGCTGTAGCCGAAGGGTTGTATACGTGTGGCTGTCGCAGCATAGCTTTCATCAAAGATATATCGAGAATGAGGGTTAAATTAATAGATTTATAAAATTTAATTTCGCTACAAATTTATACTATAAAACTCGACCACAACAAAAACAATCTAAGCAATTCTAATAGACCAAAACACTTAACAATACTAATAGAAAAAAAACGATAAACAAAATACTAGCACGATAGTCATCAAAAAGAATCGTAAAGCAACCTATAACTCTACTCAAAAAGTATAAAATGCGAAAAGTTGAGAGAGTTAAGAGAATACTCAACTATTTTTTGCAAAAATTGACGCTTTCCCCTAATCTTCATTGGAGCACTCCCATCTGAGTACATGTCCTTCCCCGCCATTCCTAAAATAGTGTTCTCTAGGATGCGCTTTATCCCTAGAGTGAAGACACCAGTGACCCGCCTGTCGCACATAGTACCTAAGCGCTAGAGCAAGCCTCCAAGGCTTGGACTCTCACTCTTAGTGTCTCTTTCGAATAGGAGACCTGAAACAGCGCACAAACTTAGCGTCGTGTATCACAATCTTTTCAAAAGCTTGAATACGACTCTTAACCGGTCTAGGCTAGCAAGACCAAGAGTAATAGACAAAAATCACTCTTCTCAAGTCCTACAAACTCTAAAAGTGTATGAATGCTCTCTATCACTTTTCTATTAGCACTAAAGATCTCTAATCTCATCTTTTTTATGGTATCCTTTGAGCTCTCATAAGTTTGCTCCAGCAATTCAGACCTCAAGCACATGGCAAAATGTCTCGCTTCATGGTTTAAATAATCTCCAAGCCCAGAAATGACCTTTGAAACACGATGTCATAAAGCTGTCTGCTTTATCCAATCATCGGACTGTTCAGTGACTGCTCTCACCGGACTGTCCAGTGACTTGTCTTCTCGTAGACCAGAGAAACACCCTTTCTAAAATTCATTCCATGTGATATTGGACTGTCCGGTGCATACCTTCACTGGACTGTCTAGTAACCTTCTCTTTTGGACTTCTAGATACACATCTTCTGGACTTTAGCTTCTGGCACAGTGGACTATTCGATCACTGCACCATCGGACTGTCTGATCACTGCATCACCAGACTGTCCGATGACTACTCCACCTCGACTCCAAAGAGCACCTCTCTGGACTGGCTCCTTCAAGGCTCACCAGATTGTCCGATGACCTCACAGGACTGTCTAGTGACTGCAACTTCATTTGGACTTGAGCTTCAGTCTTTGACTCTACTTTCTCTGTCATCTTTAGTGTTTTTTGAGCTAATTAAGGAGCATTCACACCATCTGACACTTGTATGACAAGAAACAAATGACTTGACCCCCCTTAATGATACTAGCGATCCTATAGACTCTTTAGCCTTGGTCCTCCGACTCTCGAAACTCCTCTTCTTGGAATCGTCTTTTGTCAACCATCGAGAAACCCACCATGTTATAGAAATTAGCAGGGTGAAACCTACAATCACAACTATTACCTATGATGTTCATTCAATCACTAAAATCAATCCATACATTTTAGAGGTAATAAAACTTACAATCTCTACCTTTTTTATTATTGATGACAACCATAGTACTCACAATCAAATTTCAAACGAGATGAAATGAGATAAAGAAGAAAATACATCTCAAAGAAAAACTTACCCTCTTACGTTGATAACTCTCCCTAGAAATTTGCATGAGTTCTCTCCCTTTGTTTTCCTTTGAAAACAATCTCTCTCCTATTGTCAGAGCACTCTCTCCCCTTTTGTCATCTGATCATACAAAAAGATAGCATTGAGGAAGCATAAAGAGAAGAAAGACGCTGTAAAGATTGAGGTTGCATGGTAGATATAGCAGGAAGCGCAACGCACTAGAGAACCTGCAAGACAATCACAACTCAGGGAATCATACACAATAAATTATAGGGGTTAGTCCAATAACCAGGTGAATCTCAATGAGCTAAAAGGATTGAATAAAACACAATCTCATCAGAATATCATAAAAGAGCCAATGAAATCCGCCAAACAGAAACCAAAGCCCTAACTACCCATCCACGGCCTCCTCCTTGATAGCTAGCCTCTCAAGCGATGCAACCACACGGCACACTCCTGACTCTCTAGACCTATGGAAGATCTAATCCTCTGCAAGGCGGCTGGAGGGTCGGGTGCAGTGACTACTGGTGGCTACTCCTTTGGTGCTAACTCGGCTGCTGGTGCTGCTGACTTACCTCCTGGCTGCTCAGCATCATCAAAGGCACTCAAACAGGAAGAAGACGTCGGCGAAGGCTCCCTGTCATCAACTGAAACGGGCTGATCTGCACTGACAAGGGCTTGAGCTGCTTCCTCTGTAGAATATTTAATCGCGACCAGGATAGCTGCATCAGACACACTGGGCTACTCGGTTGTGGTGGCTGTGGGCTCTGCCTCTGAAACCTCTGGTAGTCGCTTTGTCAAAACTGACTCAACAGTTGTAGCCTCGAAGACAAAAACTCTTGGGGCAAGCGGAGAGCTACCAACTACTGTCCTTATCTCCAATGGAGGTACTGACACTCTAGGCCCAACAGATGCAAATAGTGCTGATATGAGGTACGAGGAAACTAGAGAGTACTGAGATGAGGTAACTGGCATACTAACTCCTCCGGTAGTCACTGTTGTCCTAGCTGCTCCAAATGTTACGAGTGGTGATAACGGAGCTGAGAGTAGGGTACTGAAGCTGGGCTGCTATTGCTGTAGCTGTGCTGTAAATGCTGGCACAGAAGAGTATTGTGGCTGAGGAGCTATGGGCTGTTACTGCGAGGCCACGGGACCTGGTAGCGTGGACGTCGAAAATACAGGCAATGGTGGCATACCGATTTCCTCGAGATAATATGCAATCGCTCCAAATTCGGCAGACATATATGATATGGCCTCTGTCATCTCCAGCTGAGTCCGCTGCGACCTCTTATGAAACTCTTTGTCCTGACACCTGCTCTCCTCTGCAAGCTTCATCTCCATCTCCATCCAGAGCCTCTCCTCAATCTAGAGGTGCTTGAGTCGGATACTCTCCTCGAACTCTGCCCTTTCATGTCGAATCCTCTCCTCCTACTCTTGCCTGAATCTCCTCTGCTAAGTCTGCTCTGCCTAAATAGCATCCAATCTGGCAGCAAGTGCAGGGTCAGGTGTGATATGAGAGATAGTAGTCTCGGCCTGACTTGGAGCCTCAATGCTCTCAACCCCTGGCTATGCTTCCTTTGGAGCCTCTATCTCAAGCTTAAACTCATCGGGGGCTGTGGTTTCCTCTCCTCCAGGGATGCTCTGAGAATCGGATACTCGAAGAACACTGGAGTTGGACGGCTTAGCAGGACTGAAGGAAGCTGTGACCTCTAGCAACTCAGCATACCCTGCCTCAGTCATCACTCCGGTTCTCCTCAGCAACAGACAAATATATGCGGCAGAAGGTAACTGACATGCTCCTATCCTCTCATAGATAACATCCTCTATCTGCGCTAGCTGTAGATCAGTCAGATCAAATGTCTCATGCCTCAGCAGAAAGCATAGTAGCTACTGATGCAAAATGAGAACTCGCTCTCTATAGCCAACTCTAGGTGCTAGTCTTGCCCAGCAGCCCTCTCAATACACGAGCCTCGTGTGTAAGCCTCAAAGGGTGCCTCTAGTAATGCTCTCCATGCGGTGGCGAGTATGCAATACTTATCCTCTCATCACTCGGCTCCATCCCTTCAAATGGTTAGTACGGTGGCAAGAAATCCAGATGGGTCAGTGCATGGATCTATGTCTCTGAAGATAGAAACCCCAAAGCAGCAATGACATCGAATTGCTCAAACTGGTGTGGCTCCTCCCTGTAAATGAACCAAGCTAAGAACGGTTTGGGGAGATACATAGGGAGGCGTAGAACTGTAACACCACCTCCTCACTAAACCTCAGGGCTGGGTAACCATCTCAGTCAATCCAAACAGATAAGCAATATGCTCCTTCGTATCGGCCTCAGCTCCCCTGCTCAGTGCCTCAAAAGAACAATGGTGATAAGTAGCAAACACTGAGCTCTTTCCCTTAGTGGCAAGCTGTCTTCTGAGAGCATCATATATCCTCCGCTGAAGTATGGTCCAGAACTGACTAGCATCTGCATGACTCTCAGTGGGGACCTAGACTGTGAAATCAACTCTCCTCTTGGCCTTCATGGCTGGGCCCTTGACCTTCAACAGGTCAACCTCCTTCTCAGCAATCCTGGTCATAGCTCGGCGAGCTCGCTTGGCTCTACTGGTGCACACACTGTGGCTCTACTGGTGCACACACTGCAGACCCTAGACCTCTGGTGAGGACACCTCTGTGACCACGACAATAAAGTTCTCTGGGCTGCCTCTCTCTCCACGGTTCACGACTGCCTACTGGCAGGAGCTCTCTGCGGCTGCATCTTTTCTACCAAGGGGGTGGTCGCCACTCTCTGTCAGGTCGACCTCCTCAGCTCTCCCTGTCCCTCAACACCTTCGATCCTCAGAGCATCAGATCTCCTATGTGGAGGCACATCCACATCTTTTGTTGCCAACACACCATCCCACTCAGTGTCACCTGTTCTTTACTTCTTTTTCTTCTTCTTAGGCTCTACAGCCTTGCCCTTCCCCTTCTCATCAGAAGATCTCTGATGGCCTGTACTGTCAACTGTCATAAAAAAAACTGCCTCCGAAGCTCAACTAACCAGCGGACCACAAAAGACGGGATTAAGAGCTTGGCTCTTAACCCATCCAAGAAAGATCTGGACTGCCGCTGAGAATCTGACACTGTTGCTAACCGTTGTCCTGAACCACTGCCACAAACTGTCACTGCACCACATAGAAATAAATATAGATGGTAAGCAACGCAGGCAAGTGACACACATAGATATCCTAGCGGTGGAACAAGGACATATCACCGATCAAATAAAGCAAATAAGGTCAACGGTAATATCGACAGTCTAATGCCACAATTTAAATAATAAGCAATGCATTCAAATTGTGACACTAGCGACAGGAGGACTCAATGCCTTATCAAAATATTCAAGAGATAACCACAATATGGCTCTAAGTACAGGAATTGTTGACTAATCATGTCAATTGGCAATAAAAGATGGAACTTTTATCATTTATACAAAATTTTTGCAATTAATCAATATGAGAACATGCGGGGCATTTTCAATGAAATGGATTGTGGTAGTAACAACACCCCGGATAAAGAAGAGCCGAATACCACTGAAGAGAATTCTGGAATCACGTCCAATCGCATAGGAAACCAAAACCCTACAACGGTTTTTGCTAGGAAAGCTAGGGCTTGGTTGCAGTGATAATCGACGACGAGGATGCAAACTATGGCGGCGTGCTCAGGTGGGAAAGAAGCTCAGCACGACAGAGCTTGCAGCGGCGTGGTGGCAAAGCAATGGTGAAGGGCCGCTCTTGGCCAAGGTCAGCGCGGGCTAGGGCATGGCAGTGCGCGCGGGCAGAGCTGCGGCAAGCGGGAGGAAATGAGCAGCGCGGAAGCAGAGGCCGGCGGGGGCAGTGCGGCGGTCGGTGACGGTGTGCACACAACGGTGATGGGCGCAGTGCACAAGCGGCAGAGGCGGTGGTCGGCGGCATCAACGATGAAAGATACGCACGAGTAGGAAAGAGAAACAGAAACATAAGCGTGGTTTAGTTAAAATAGAATCAACGGCTATATTCAAAGCACAAGAAATGGATGGCTGTGATTCGCCGATCAAACCGATCGCCGGACTGCCCGATCCTACATGTTTGTTTGGTGACTCCAAAAAGCCAGATTGTATGTTGTCTACCGAGAACTGATTCAAGACAGGGAAGCACTCATCTTCCTGTCATCGGACTGTCCGGTGAGCCCATCGGATTGTCTAGTGTTTGTCCGATTGTGCAAAATGACTGATCACAAAGATATAGTCACCGAACTGTCCGATGCAGGCGCCGAAATGTTTGATGACCTTAAGGAATTGCAAACTCAAGGAATTTCTTTCTAGAATTAGAGTGTCCTCAAAAGAGCCAAATAAATACCACCCTTGTCAAGAAAGGGAACTCTCAAACACTTCTTTGCAACTAAATAACCCTCGAAGGGTTTAGGCCCCGTTTGGAACGTAAGAATTTCACAAGAATTTCATAGGAATTTCACAAGAATCAGTTTAATTTCACAGGAAAAAAACGGAGAAATTAGAAAAAATTCCTCCGTTCCAAACGGGGCCTTATAGTTTTTGCAAATCGCAATAAAATCGAGCAATAAAACCCAAGTGAGAAGGCGCCAAAAGGGAATGTATGAACCCATATTCACGGTCTGTGTAAGTGGAAATCTTTGAGACCGTTAGACACAGGGTTCAATGGCATTAAGCGCACAATTGCTTTAGTTATCTCTTCTAGGAGTGTGTGAATCCACAGGAGCAATGTAGTCACTTTCTTCGGGGGTAACGCTTCCTCCGTGGTTCTTATATGCAATGCATGCTCAACAAGCTAGCTAAATGCAAGGAATTTAAAGCATGCCATGCAGATGCAAGCAAATTTAAAGACATTGCATAAAAGAAACCTATTCAACACCAAGTTTGGCCCATCTCAAGCTTGTTCACTATAAGCCCACCGCTTTGCCTTGATATCTCAAGCTCTTCCCCCATGTTTATAGATATCTCAAGATGGTTAGGTGTTGACTAATTTTTTTATTCTTTTTTTCTCCTTTTACACATAATGCATAATAGTGTAAACATCTAGTCAACGAAGGAGTCTTAAATACCATGCAAGACAAGAAAAGAAACATATTCTACTATGTACAAGAGAAAACCTATTTGAAGAGTAGATTGGCGTTGAAGCTTGATCACATGCATGTGGTGAACTTCTAGAATCTTCGATTTGCTTCATGGTCCACCACCTTGGTCCCTTCACTTCTTCCTGGGAACCCATGAGAGTTTAGGATTCCTCTCTCGATCCAGGATCACCTTGAGGACCCAAATTTTCTTGATTGTCCGCTTGTCATTTGACGGTCCGAGACGCTTCACCTTTTCATCCTTGGCTCTAAAGAGCTTGTAGTGCACATCTTCATGGAAAAGGTTAGCGTTAGACATAATCTTAGGCTTGCTCACCTTAGGACAATCCTTGGAGCAGTGTCCATCATGGCAATACTTCTCACAATAATACTCATCCGCCATAAGCGGGACTATCCAAGTGGGATCTCATTTTCGTTGTCAATGATGTTGATAGAGGAAGGATATGATCTTAGGCCCTTGTGGTTGTGGTTGTTGACAAGGTTTCGGCTTAGGATTTTTTTTTGAATTTGCCTTCCTCTAGTGAGCTGCTCAAAAGTATCCATTACGGCCTCTCTCTCTCTCTCTCTCTTCCTTTAGCTTTGTGTATTCATTCAAAATAGATGGCTCAAGAGAACTACTCTCCTCCTCGGAGAGTGTTGAAGTAGAAGCTTCATTTAAATGCTTAGGAGAGTCAAAGAGAGAGTTAAGATCAAGAGCCTCATGGGTGCGAACGAATGCCTTATGCTTCTCAGTTAGCTCTACATGCTTCTCTTTGAGAGACTCATAAGACTCACGTAGAACACCATAAGAGTGCTTTAGGGCATTGAGCTCACCCTCAAGCTCTCGAACTCAGAATACCGTTACTTCGTGCTCTTTGGTCACCACCTCAATATTCTTGTTTTTTTATGATCGTCTTATTGGCCTTCTCAAGAAAGAGGACCAAATCATTGTAGCTAGGTCCATCATCCTCATCATTATAGTCCTCCTCTTCATCAAAATTATCATTTTCATCCACATAGCCCTCACAACTTCAGGCCATCAAGCAAATAGGTGGTGGTGGTAGCTTATTGGAGGAGCTCGTCATAGCAATACCCGCAAGCTCTTCTTCACTAGAAGAGGAGGAGTCCGAATCATCACTATCGGTGAGCCACTCACCAACAATGTAAGCCTTGTGCGAGGACTTTCTCTTCTCTTTGACGAAGAACTTCTTTTTAAGCTTTCTCTTGGGCTTGTGTTCTTCGTCCTCACCTCATAATATGCTTCTTTCTTGCTCTCCTTGGGATTGGGACACTACTTAGCAAAATGGCCTTTCTTGCTAGAATTGAAGCATTCGGAGTTCCGCTTCAAGGATGAAGGTCTTCCCTTGCGAAAAAGTTTCTTCATTAAAGGCGCAAGGTCCTCATTGTCGTCGCTCTCATCATCCTCGTCTTTCTCCACCGTTTTCTTCTTGTTCTTTCCATAGAGATATTCTTCAACTTGAAAGGCAAGATTCTTGGTCAATTGAGTGTTGGTGGAGATGCCCAACATGTAACCCTCATGGGCCAAGAGTGTAACGACCGGGATTTTCCTTATCTTTCGATAAGTCTCGATCTTCCGTGACTTTGCCAATCCCAGGAGTTTGACAAGCACGATATCACAAGCGATCAATCGAGAAACCATAACAGAAATATTAAACAAGGAACAAGAATAGAAAATAGCAGGTCAAAGTGAAATTATTAGAATAAAATCCTCCAAAAGAGTCCATCGGCACGCAGGCCGGAAACTTCTCAGAGCAGATATATCACTATCGTGAATCCAACAAAAACAACAGCGGAAGCATCAACGTGGCAGCAGTAGCGAACCTCCTCCACACAGGCTAGCTTGAGCGCAGGAGCAGACGTCACGGACCGTCAGAGATGTAGTCAAAGTCGAAGCTGAGAGTATCTTTTGAAAACAACAAATTGAAAAGCCGTGAGTACGAATACTCAGCAAACCGCGTACTACCTAGCAACAATGTATGCATGCAAATAGTTTCAAGGGTAAAGGCATGGCTCAAGTGCTAAATGCATGTTTAAAACATTATTTTATTTAAAGTATGCAAGAAAGTTTATTTTTAAACTTATCAAATTTTATTATCTTGCCCCGTAGAGATCTCCGTTATCTCGAACGGGGGTTCATTTTAATACCGATGTAATCTCTACACTCGGCCACAGCCCAAAGGCCGGAATCAAAAACATTTTAAAAAAGAAAGGAGAAAGAAAAGCAAAGCTACTCATCGAGGAGCACAACTCAGGGGGTGTCCTTCTAAAAGGATGTGGCAATGCGCATCGACTAAAACTCTACAGAGATTATGCACCTGGACCCACAAGAAGCGTCATCGGGAACTACCGTCGTAGTCCCGACAAACACACAAGACCCATCCACAAGCTTTAACTGGCGTCATCTGTCCTCCAGGATAGAAATCTCAAAAGCCTACGCAATCGGGTCTTGGAGCTATGAAGAGCCTACCACTGATCAGGTGAGATATCTCGATCTTATGTGAAGAGTCAGAGCTCTACACCACACAAACACTACACTGCCAACCCACAGGTAAACAACCAGTCTCGGCAAGCTTTAAGATCAAGCCAACTGCCCATACAAGGTAACATGGTATGCATGGTTGTCAACTGAACGTACAAGGCTCGAAGGACTCGGTCCTTAATTACCGGGGCAGGCACCAACTCCAACCTCAACGCCAACAACAAGTCTCACGAAAAGATCTCAGCCCGCCCGTTGTACCCGCAACAGGTACGCCCACAGGGACTTTCCAAAAATCCCCTAGCTCCTCATACTCTAACCTGCCTCCGCTAAATAGTTATGTATAGTTATTTGCAATACTCACACATTTGAAGCACAGTTCAAAAGCATTTAACACAAATTCTATTTTATAGTGATAGGTGTGAGATGAAAATAAATGCGACTAAGTATGGCTAAGCATAAAAGTAAAATAAATGTACTAAAGCAATCCTAGGGTTGATATTTGTGGAACAGTACATATGCACGGCTTAGAAATGTTGCTAGCATATTTTAAAATAGTTGACATGCAAATTAGGGTTGCAAATAAAACATGCAGGTTAAATTGCTAGGAACAAAGTGATCAAAGAACTCGGCTTGCTTGGCAACTCGGGATTCAGATCGTCGAATTGATCGGGCTCGCAGAACTCCTCTTCAGGGACAGCAGCTAATCACAACACAAACAACAGGGATTAGACACTAATTACGTGACAAAGAATAGAACCAGAATTAAATCTAAATTGAAACTACTAGACTAAACGTGCGTAAAACGTTTTCCGAAACAATCCTACACGACAAACGTGACGAGACAAATTAACGGAACAATTTCGGGATTAATCGGAGATCAAACGGAGTTCCCCGAAAATTGTAAACAATCGAGACCACAAGGATTTAGATTAATTGCAGAATAATTAATCGTAGAATTAAATTAGCAATTTATTTAAAAATTAATCGGAAAGGAAAATGAATTGAAAAGAGAGAAATTGTTCTCACCGGGGATCTCTGTAAATAGAAGCTAAAATCGGAGATCGGAGAAACCGCACGGCGCACTGGAAAATTTGGAGGTCGCAGCAGGGCAGCGCGATGATGCAGGCTTCAGTCCCCCAGGTCCACACGCGGAAGACAAGGACGGAAGCAGCAACAGGCTACGGACCAGAGAAAAACACGCGACACGAAAAATGGAGGCAGATGACGACGCGCTTCGGTGTTGACCTGCTGGAAAAACGACGGAGGCAGGCGATGGCGTCGGGCGTCGCGTCCTCCGAGTCTGCAGTCCTCAGACCGGTCGGGCGATTGGATCGCGATTCCCAGAGACGACAGCAGCACGGGGACCAGCGGAGATCGGGTGACAGCGACGGGCGACGCGGAGACGGGCAGCATGGCGCGGAGATCGATGCAGAGCAGAGCGCGGTGCAGGCTAATGACTCGCGCGGCGCGTGGCTGGAAATCGAGGCAGGACGCGGGTGGCGCGGATGACGCGGAGAACTCGGTGCGAAGAGCGAGGCTGCGAGGGCGACGGTTGCCAAAATATCTGGAGAATGAAAGGGGAAAGGGAAGGTGAGGGAGAGGATAAGAGAGGGGAAGGGTTTTTATAGAGGGGATTAAAAATGGGGGTTAGAAATCAATTCAGGAATTAATTAATTAAATTTGAGAGATAAACAAGGCTGGAAAAGAATAAATTTAGAAAAGATATTTAGGGATCCAAAAATTAATTAGAGAATTTCAGAAAATAATTTTAGCCCAAACGTAAAAATTACGCGGACTAAATTATTTCGGCACCGGATCAATTTAGATAAACGGATTTCAAAATGGATAGAAAGAAATTCGGAACGAATGATTTTTGAATGGAACAAAAATTGGGACAGACAATTTAATTGGAACGAAATTTGGGAAATCGCCACTTTATTTAATTCGAAAATTCGAGATGTTACAAAGAGCTTGCCAAGCATGACATCCACGGTGAGAGTAGCTAAGTTGGCTTGGAAGAGACACGTGATGATAGCATTGTAGCTTGGCGACAACAACCTTAAGAGCTTCCTCATGATCTCAACATGTTCAATTTTGCTAGTGAGGCCCAAGGCATTGATCTTCTCCACCACTACATACAAACGGGAGTAAACATCGTTAGCTTTTTTATGTGGCAACATAGTGATAGAGTCATATTTGTTCTAAAAAACATAGTAACGCTCTTTCTTAACCTCGACAGAGCTCTCATGTATATTTTGTAATTGAGACCAAATTTATTGAGCGATGCAAGAAGCATTGATCTTAGAAAATATATTCTTAGAAATGCATCCAAAGATAGCATTTTTGGCCTTTGCAATAAACTTGATAAATATAGGATCAAGTCTCTCATTCTCATTTGTAGCATTTTGGATCACTTGCCACACTTTCCCATCGATCGACTCTAGATAGGCTTATATGCGAGCCTTCCAATATGAGTAATCATCCTCATTGAATACAGATAGATTCTCCATTCCGTTCGCATCCTTACTCATGGCGTGAAGCCCAAAAATGAGCACTTGGCTCTGATACCACTTGAAAGGATTAAAAGCATCGAGAAGAGGGTTGAATCAGTGAACTTATAGGACTTAATTCGCTACAAACTTAAACTATGATACTCAATCGAAACAAGAGCAATCTTAACCGATTCTAGTATACCAAAAGCCCTAAAAATGCTAGTGAAAAGTAAAGACAACAAGCACGCACTAGCACGATAGCCACCAAGAGTAATCACAAAGCAACCTAGCAACTCTACTCAACAATATAAAATTTCAAAAGTAAAGAGAGAGAGTCAAGAGAACGCTCAGTGATTTTTCTGATGTCTCGAAAGGTATGCGTCTTTCCCTAATCCTTGTTGAACCACTCCGGTCGGAGTCTTGGTTCCTCCCGTTATTTTCGGAACGATGCTCACAAGGGTGTACTTCACTCTCGGAGTTAAGACACCGATGGCCCGGCTGTCGCACACAACACCCAAGCGCTAGAACGAGCCTCCAAGGCTCAGGTGCTCGTTCTTGGTGTCCTTTTTGAGCGAGGAACCTGAAATCGCACACAAACTTAGTGTCATCTTACACAATCTCCTCCGAAGCTTAAACACTAGCTCGTAGTTGGTTTAGGCTACCAAGACCAAGATTAATAGGCAAAGATCACTCCTCTCAAGCCCCACAAACTCTAGAAATGTATGAATGCTCACTATCACTATCCTACTAGCACCAAAGATCTTCAATCTTATTTTGTGCTCTCTTGATAGTGTCTTTTGACCTCTCATAAGTTTGCTCTAGCAATTCAGACCTCAGGCACAGGGCAAAATGTCCTCCTCCACGGTTTAAATAGGCTTCAAGCTCAGAAACAACCATTGAAACATGATGTCATAAAGTTGTCTGCTTTATCCAACATCAGACTGTTCGGTGACTGCTTCCACCGGACTGTTCAGTGACTTATCTTCTTGCAGACCAGGGAAACACTCTCTCTGGAATCCATTCCATGTGACACCAGACTGTTCGGTGCATACCTTCACCGGACTGTCCGGTGACCTCCTCGTTTGGACTTCCAGAGAACTCTTCTGAACTTCAGCTTCTAACTCACCGGACCTGCACCATCGAACTGTTCAGTGACTGCTTCACCTTGACTCCAGAGAACACCTTTCTCTGGACTGGCTCCTCCAGGGCTCATCGGACTGTCTGGTGACTTCACCAAACTGTTCGATGATTGCAACTTAAGCTGGACTTGAGCTTCGGTCTTCAACTCTGCTTTCTCTGCCATCTTCAGTGCTTTTTGAGGTAACTAAGCAGCATTCACATCCTCTAACACTTGTATGACAGGAGACGAATGACTTGACCCCCTTAATAGTACCGACGATCCTATAGACTCTGTAACTAGTCCTTAGCTTTGGTCCTCCGACGCCTGTAACTCATCTTCTTGGTATCATCCTTTGTCATACATCGAGAAAACCCACCATGTTATAGAGATTAGTGTGGTGGAACCTACAATCACAATCGTTACCTATCGTGATCATTCAATCACCAAAATCAATTCATACAATGCTTCTGTTCACTCTCCTACTAGAACCAAAGCTCTGCAAACCTGTGTTGTGCTCTCTTTTTTGTGTCTCTTCTAACAATTCAAGCCTCAAACACACTGAAAAACACCATTCTCCATGGTTTAAATAGGCTTCGGGCCCAGAAACAACCGTTGAAATGTGTCATAAAGCTAACCGCTTTTCCTAATCATCGAACTATCCGGTAACTCTTCACACCGAACTGTCCAGCACACCATCGGACTGTTCGATGACTCTTTCTTTTAGCAGACCAAGAAAATATCCTCTCTAAAATCCATTTCATAGCACTAGATTGTTCGGTTCATACAGTCACCGAACTGTCCGGTGACTGTCACTTTTGGATTTACAAAAGACACTTCTTTGTACTTCATCTTAATGGACACCGAACTGTCCAGTCACTGACCCATCGAATTGTCTGATGACTTCTTGACCTCGACTCTAGAAAGCAACTTTTTTGGACTTCTGATCTTCTGGGTCACCGGACTATCCGGTGACCCTCCTGAAGCAGAAAAGATGAGGCTTTTTCTTCAACTTGACTTAGACTTCGCTTACTTTGTTTCCTCTGCCATCTTCTGTACGTTCTGAGATAACTAAGAGCATTCATATTTTCTAACACTTGTGTGACCAAAAACGAATAACTTAGACCCTCTTTAATAGCATCGACGATGCTGTGAAGTCTCTAGCTAATTCTTAGTCTTGGTCCGCCAGCATCCAATACTCCTTGACTTGGAATCATTCATGTCATCTATTGAGAAAGCCCCACCATGTTAATGAAGAAATTACAGGGTGGTACCTACAATCACTACTGTTACCTATGGTGATCACTCAGTCACCAAAATCTATTGGGACTTTAAAAGTCATGAAGCTAACAATAGTGCAGTGCAGCAACAAGTAGCTGAAGGGAAGGAGCCCAGAAATTGAACGAGGGTTAGCAGAGCCATTAGACAGGGCACTTTGGTTTTTGTGCCTGAAGCTAAAATGTTAGTTGTAATGCGATGAAGGAGTATAAAAGGTCCTACTCAAACATTAGCTGATTTGTTCATCGCGTCTAGAAATTAAATGATTTGAATCCAAGTTCGACCAGCCAAACATGCCTTGAATATTCCCAAGCAAGTTCATTTTCTTCTATGAACTAGGGAAATCAAACTAGTCTCACGGGGAAGCTAAACCACAATATGATGAGTTATCTCCGCTCTCTTTTCCCGACCATTAAAAAAAGGATTAATTGGGTATTTTGGACAAGCTAGATTCGATTTTCCAAAATATCACATTTGGGAAAAAGTAGAGAAGACGCAGCTCTCCAAACAGGGTGGATGTTTGTTAAAATCTGTTTCTGCATTTTTCTCATTAGTACTCCCCTCCGTTTTTAATTGATGTCGCTGTTGACTTCTAAATTCAACTTTTACCATTCGTCTTATTAAAAAAAATTGATCAATATTTATATATTTTGATATAATTTGATTTATCATTAGAGTTATTAGAATCACAACTTAAAATTTTACATATTCAAACAAATTTTTGAATAAAACAAATGGTCAAAATTGATTGTAAAAGTCAATGACGACATCAATTTAAGAACAGAGGAAGTATGTTATAACCTGCTGAACTCATACCCCACTTGGGAATCTTAAACTAAACCACAATATGATGAGTTCTCTCCATCTCATTTCCAGTCCATAAAAGAAAGTATTGGCGCCCTCTTTGAAAGCACTTTGTTATTAAAATTTTATTGTTAAGACGAGAGTTTAAATTTAAATACAGAGGAAGTATTGTTATTTATTATATGCTGCACACTACGTGATTTACCTGGGCATTCGAGCCGCCCGGGCCGGCATGGCCTGGCCCGGTCGACGGCACTGAAAGGACTTAGATGTCGTCAGAGGGGAGGTGAATGGGCGTTTCTGAAAATTAACACAAACTTGCAGCGGAAATTAAAACTGTCAAAACCGAAACTTCTATTTTGTAAAACCAGAACTTCCGATTTTGCGTGGATAGCACAATAAGTAAACGTCTAAACCGAAACTTCTGGTTTATGATACCGAAACTTTCGGTTTTCTCGGGACTGAGGGACAAACTTGAACTTTGAGAGATTTCTCGAGAAACTTGCAAAGCACCCCTAATAAAAGAGTACAAGAAATAAAATAGCTACTTGATTCACAGAGAATCAAAGGTTAGTCACAAGCACAACTTACTGAAACAAGAAATGCAAATCAAAGCAAAGACACAAAAAATTGTTTCACCGAAGTTCAACGACTTGCTCCCAAGTTGTCTATGTCTCTGTTGAGGAAGCTTGAGCCACTCACAAAGTCAACTCCAAGCCGGGTCTCTTTCAACCACTTTTCTCTAATCACTATCTTGCTTCTTCCCTTGCGGAGGCGAAGCGGGCCTTCACAAACTTTTCCGTGGCACACCACAAGCTTGGTGACTCATTTTTGCTTAGCACAACCTCTCTTGGCTTCTTTGACATCAACTTCAATCTTTGCAAGTCAAGTAGCTTTATGTAAAGATTTTTAATTTGATTCATCATAAGTCTTTGATCTCTCTTTTTGCTTGTCTTTGCTTCTCTTAACTTTCTTGACATCCACTTTTATCATTGCAAATCAAGTAGCTTCTTGTTGAGACTTTTCTTGAATCTTTAGGCATTAACAGCTTTTAACCTCATTTTGCTTATTTCTTTTTTGCTTGACTTAGGATGAACACCTCTTCATTCTTCATGTGACAAGTGACATTTTGATGGGATCTTCACTTAGAGTACACATATCTCTTGATCTCACTCTTGGCTCGTAACAACTTTACTTTGGCTTGAAATCAATGTATTCTTGATTGAAGGGGATATAACAGTCATCATAAATCAAGATATTTCAATACTCTTTTAAGATTAACAACCTGGTCATCAACTCAACAAATAATGTTAGTCCTTTAATCATGTTATCATTCAATTCACCAAAACCCACTAAAGATGTAGATGCACTTTCAGGCACGGCTCGGCCACGCACGAGGAGCCGACCGGGCCGTACCGCGCCGTGCTACGGGTCCTACCGTCGGCCCAAAGCACGGCTCGTCAAGCCAAAAGCCGTGCCGGGCTGGCCCGGTCGGCCTGCTAGCATGGCAGCCCACGATGACCCAGTCGACCTGCCAGAGGTGACGCGACGGAGCAGGAGGCGGC
>BCLH01000528.1:88000-119856 GCA_001602315.1 Zoysia pacifica | reverse complement strand
CCGCGTGGCTGGCGTGGGGGCCAGTCGGCGCGGCGGCCAAGGGCAATGGCGCACGTAGGACGGTGAGGGTGCGGGGATGGGGTGAGCTAGGGTTTCGACCATTTTATATGGTCGCCGGGTGTGGAGGTTGGGCCATCTTCGCCAGCCTGCACTGGTGACCGAGCCATTAGCAGGCCACGCCTCTTTCCGGCCGTGCCACGGGCTGTGCCCGTGTCTGGAGGTCGACTCAGGGACGGCCCACCTTATCGAGCCGTGCCAGCACGGGCTCGTGGCTCGTCAGGCTGTGCCGTGCTCGAGCCGGGCCAAAAACAACAGGCCGCGTTCTGGCCCACAAGGCCCAGCCCACATGCCCACATATAGGACGTGAGATAATCCATGGATGACAAGGCCCCTGTTTCCACCATATAGCAACTTGCAGTTCTTAATCCTTTCTCCGCCGTGGCCTTTCTTTAAGGGTACCAATAAATTACAGTTGACATTATCCAACAGTGATGTGTCTTAAGATATCATCAGATGCTGATCTCCACAATAATAATAGAAAAAAGTAAGCAGAATTAGTACCTCCTCCTCGTAGTCCAGTTTGATGGTCGAAGGATAATATAGCAACGTGAGTGAACGACTGGGCAAAGGATAATCTATTTCTTTGTCTTAAAATAAGTGTTTTTCTTTACTTTTAAAAATCACGTTAAATCATTCATCTTATTCAATTTTTTTTGAAAATATTGGTTATTTTATTGTGAATTATTTTATCATTAGAAATATTTTAAGGACGATTTGTTTGTTTTTATATTTGCATAAATTTTTTGAATAATACAAATAAACAAGTAAAATAAATTGACATTTATTTTGAGAGAGACCAGTCCAAATCCATCGACATAAACCACGTTTGATAAGACAAAATTAGTTGGGGGTGTTAAGCAGGCACCAGCACGCGCTGGACTTTGGGCCCACGCCTGCCCCTCCACTTGCACTGATACGACGAAACAGTCCGCAAGTCCTGATCCCTGCCGTCAGGTACAGGATCGGACGGCCGTGGCGTCGCATCCAGCAGCAAGTGGTAGGATCCTGTCGCGTGAGCCACACGAACACGACTGCCGAGGATCCTCACGCAAGTGGGAATGCTACGACCCGCGGCGTAAGCAATCATCGTCATCGTCTCCATCGGACCATGTGGCCATCGCCGTCCTCCTCCCCCGTCCTTATAAGAAACGGAACCGACCTGCCAAGGTCGATCACCATTCACCACCAACCATCAAGCGGCCTCCATTCATTTTCTGCCGGATCGGAGAAGGGAAGAGGATTCCAGTAGCACTAGCGTAGTATGGCGGAGGCGAACGGGGGGCAGATCCACCGTGATCACCAGGCAGCGGAGGTGGAGAAGATCATCATCGACACGGATCCCGGCATCGGTGCGCCCCCTACATGCTCCGTCAAATAATCCTCGCGTGCTTCCCGATCGCGCTGATCCTCCGTACCTCCGCGCTCTGTTCGTGCCCCCTTCCGCCTTGTTGCAAGAAGCGTCTGGATACCTTCTAAGTTCAGTTCAGTATCATAGCCTCGGATCAATGCTGCGGCCTTGTTACTGAAATTCAGAGGCTGTCGTTTCCTTATTTTTATCGTAGTAGTAGCATCAGGGATCCGCACGGATGATTCCGTTGTTCGGATGTAGTTTTGGCAGGAGAAAAAAGCTGCGAACCTTTGTGGTTGATATCCGCCTATCCTCGATCGCTGTATTCAATTGAATCGTCATTTAATATTTCTTTGAAGGAATCTCGCTGCTTAAGCAAAGTTTTCAACCCGGTGCAGAGAAAAGAAAGTTGAATCGTCTCCAACGCTGATTCCGTCTCCACGAATGCGATGGGTGGCACCGAGCTTTCCATTCCTTTTTTTCTGATTTTTTTTGTGGGGGGGGGGGGGGGGGGGGGGGAAGCGAAATCTGCACTTGGACGCATACACTAGTACACTAATTAATCAATTGCTATACTAGTTATGATGGATTCTGCTTAGCTTTCGCCCTTTCCATTGCTTTGTGTGCTTATTTTATGGTGCCGGTCACAGACGACAGCGTCGCGATCATGATGGCGTTCCAGTCGCCGGGCGTCCAGGTGCTTGGCCTCACAACCATCTTCGGCAACTGCACAACCGAGCGCGCTACCCGCAACGCCTTGATCCTGGCATGGTTCCAAACGCCCTCTGCTTTACCTTTTCCTTTTGTTTTTCTCATCCATTCATCTGGATTTTGCTTACTCTGCGTGCTCTGAATGGACAGTGTGAGAAGGCAGGCCATCCTGAGGTTCCAGTAGCAGAGGGCAGCCACGAACCTCTCAAGGTATCAGCTCTGCACATACGTTCTGCTGCTAGAAGACAACAGCTAGTGTCTAGTATCAGTTCACTTGACACCTTTGCAGTTTCAGTGCTCGTGTTCTGGCTCCTGGAGTCCTGGCTGGTCCAATAAGCACCATTCAAACAATTCACTGAAAGTCTGAAATAAACCAATGAAAAGCTAATACAAATTCAGTACCTCTTCTTATTCAGTTAATTCATATATCTCTTCTTATTCAGATAATTTATAGTAACTTGTCCAAAAAAGACGACAACTGTAAAAGTCAGAAAAACTTGTACTCTGAAAGAATGTGGAATGCCTTCTTGTTAGTACCATTTGGTCAAGTCCATAGAAAAGCAAGCAAGCTTTATCTTCAGACTAGAATGCGCAGGTTGGCTAGTTCATTGAGTTGTGTGTTGTGAACAGGGTGGAAAGCCGCTTGTTGCTGACTTCGTTCACGGATCCGATGGACTCGGACACATCGACCTTCCTGATCCCACCAGCAAGAAAATCGAGCAAAGCGCAGCCGAGTTCTTGGTTGATAAGGTCTCACAGTTCCCTGGAGAGGTCTCTGTGCTCGCCTTGGGCCCTCTGACGAACGTGGCATTGGTATGCGAAACTTCTCGGACGCTCTAGGTTGAGGGCGTTTTCATCAGGCTGTAACGTATGATCCTGCTACATTATGTTTCAGGCCATCAAGAAGGATCCTTCCTTTGCGAGCAAGGTCAAGAAGATAGTCGTTCTTGGCGGATCTTTCTTCGCAGCAGGCAATGCCACGCCTTCAGCTGAAGCAAATGTAATGTCAGACGTTTTATTAGTCCTCTGAGCCATTACTTGATACTAGATCTCACAGATATTTGCCTTTTCTTTTTCTTCACAGATCCACAGCGACCCTGAAGCAGCTGATATTGTTTTCACCTCTGGAGCAGACATTTACGTGGTTGGCCTTAACATCACAACGAAAGTCAGTTTTACAGGTCCTCTATCTTTTCTGAAGTCTTCAGCAATTATATCTTATTTCGACGAGAGCTATCGCTGGTCAACTTCCAATGCGAGAGTAGTGTGAACTTGCTTCGTGCTGCTTGCAGATGAGGATCTCTTGGAGCTGAGGAACTCGGAAGGGAAGCATGCCCAGTTCTTGTGTGACATATGCAACTTCTACAGAGACTGGCACGTCAAGTCTTACGGCGCCCCTGGTATCTGCGATCGATACAAATGTTGTCATATTCACACTTGAGTTCGGAGTAGTAATTGTGTTGGGCTCATATTCTCGCGTTTGATCAGTCGTTTTCCTCCATGATCCGGTGAGCTTCGCTGCTCTGGTTCGTCCGGAGTACTTCACGTTCAAGAAGGGTGTGGTGAGGGTGGAGACCCAGGGCATCTGCACCGGGCATACTTCCATGGACCTGGGACTGAAGAAGTAAGCGTTACGTCATGTGTCGAATGTGTTCTTAATCTGCAACCAAGGTATCGTTACTGACCGGACCATCACTCGCTGTTGAATTGGTGCAGGTGGAACTCAGAGAACCCGTGGACTGGCTACTCGCCGATTTCAGTCGCGTGGACGGTGGACATGCCCAAGGTGGTTGCGTTCGTCAAGGAGCTCGTCACCAAACAGTGACATGTTTACGCGAGGTGTATGGATCTTTGTACTCTAGCCGATGTAGAGATTTATTGTATTCGACGCACTGCCATTGTCTCAATCATAGGTCCTTATGGAATCAAATAAATCTTCAAATTTGAAATGTTCCACGGGCATTTGAGCAAAATTATGTCGTCGCCTACTTTGACACATTGTGATCTAGCTCAAACTAGCTGTGATAACATGACATACAGATAGATCTATCTATGTGGCACCGGATTTACCCCCTGTTGATTTCGTTATGGGTAAGATGATAATCTATCGTATAATGTGAGCATCAGAGTAGCTACGTGAGGAAGGTGCCTTTTATCTCCCACTCTCTCTTCCTCGTTCCAGATCAACGCAAAGAAAAGTGCGACGAAGGCAGCGAAAGATGGGAAAGACAAGGTGGTGAGCACGAGGCGCTGCTAACCTATGGCCATGCCCAAACCTGATCGCTGGTACTACCATTTTGGATTGATGGTACTGATCAGCGCATAAGCCCATTGGCCATTGACCATGAAAATCAATCAAATTAGAAAACCATAAAAAGAAATCAATGAGAAAATTTTTCGAAGATCTTAACAATATACTTAAAATTGAAATAGATCAGTAAAAATTTCAAAATTGTACAGTCTAGGCGGGTCATGTCGTGCCGCGCCTGCAATTGCAAAGGGTTGTGCCTTGTCGATCCAACTTGCCACAACGTCCCCTGATGATACGAGGTTCGGTCGATCTTTTGATGAAGATGGTAATCACGATTGGTGGAAGAAAGCGATATTTACGGTCCGATTACAACTGTCTATGACGTTGCGTCTTAGCGACCGATACATCGATTCTAAAAGGTGAGCGCAATCTTGTGAAGCGCGATCAACCAGCCACAAGCACACTCGTCCTGCAAGCAATTGTAAAATAAGCAAAAACGAGATGAACAAGTACTGAATTGTTAGATAAAAATATGAGTTCAATCTGATGAAACAACAAAAGGTGGGATTTCAATGGTAAGAAAATGGGCGGCCTAGTCGACACACGTGCTGCAAACAAAGTAGCGGCGGCTAAACTTCAATCTATTAAAATTCAAATGTTTTTGGTGGTGGCTGAGGCCTTTAACGAGGGTGAAGGATGACCGAGGGGTGCTGGGGTCGACCTCAAACTCTGAGACGCGTCTTTAATGGGCTCAACTTGGTACACAGGTCAACGGCTCAAGTTAAGGTGACGCAGCACCTTTTGTAGCAAAATATCGGTTGGCACTGACTCTGATGTCGTATGAAGGGACTGGATCCGTTGAAAAGTAGACTTGATAAGCTTTTTAGAAAGTACTTGAACGCCAAAAACAGAGCCTGTATGAAGTCGTGGTAGGCGTTAGAAGTTGGTGTTGTCTTGCGATCTGAATCCAGCCTGCGCGACTCTATCTCCTGATTGGTTTTCTCCTTGTTCCTAAGCATCACAAGAGTTAACGTGCATGAGCGCGAGTCATAGGATCTGTAACCGGAATATGTCTAGGTGTAGGGGAAGAGAACGTATCGATGGTGTTTATGTCCTCACCATCTCTCCCTTCTTACATTTGAGTCGTCTTCGACTCTAGTTCATCTTCTTCACCCAAATATGACTTCAAATCTGCAATATTAAATGTGGGACTAACCCTAAAATCTACAGGCAAATCAGGCCTATAGCATTCTCATTAATTTTTCACAACACCTTGAAAGGTCCATCAGCTCTAGGTATCAACTTAGACTTTCTTAACTTTGGAAATCTATCCTTTATTAAATATAACCAGACCAAATCTTCTAGTTTAAAAGATAATTGCTTTCTACCTTTGTCACTAGCAATCTTATATTTAGCATTCATGCGATCTATGTTTTCTTTAGTTGTTTCATGCAGTTTCAGCATCAACTCAGCACGTTTCTTAGCATTAAGATTTACCTTTTCAGATGTTGGCAAAGGCATTAAATCAATAGGAGCATGTGGTTTAAAACTATAAACAATCTCAAAAGGGCACATCTTTGTGGTAGAATGCAGCGAATGATTATAAGCAAACTCAATATGAGGTAAATATTCTTCCCACATTTTAATGTTCTGTTTCAAAATAGCCCTTAAGATAGTGGATAAATTTCGATTCACCACTTCAGTTTGACCATCTGTTTGGAAATGACAAGTGATAGAAAATAAAAGCTTATTCCCCAACTTAGCCCATAACATTCTCCAAAAATGACTAAGAAATCTAGTATCACGATCAGAGACAATTGTATTTGGCACACCATACAAACGAACAATCTCTCTAAAGAACAAATCAGCAATATAAGTAGCATCATCAGTTTTGTGACATGGGATGAAATGTGCCATTTTAGAAAACCTATCCACGACAACGAAAATGCTATCACGTCCCTTCCGGAATCCCAACACAAAATCCATAGAAATATCTTCCCAAAGAACACTAGGAACAGGTATAGGCATATACAAACTATGTGGATTTAATCGTGACTTAGCTTTTTGACATGTAATACAGCGAGAAACAAACCTCTCTACGTCTCGTCTCATCTTAGGCCAAAAGAAGTGACTAGCAAGAACATCCTCCGTTTTCTTTACTCCAAAATACCCCATCAGCCCTCCTCCATGCGCTTCCTGTAGCAACAACAAACGAAGAGCTAGCTGGAACGCATAGCTTGTTAGCCCTAAACACAAATCCATCGTTGAGAACGAATTTGTTCTATGACTTTCATCTTTACAATGCTGCAACACGTCATTGAAATCAGCATTATGCACATACTAATTTTTAATTGTTTTTAACCCAAATATTTTATGATCAAGTTGTATCAACAAAGTATATTGTCTAGACAAAGCATCAGCAATGACATTCTCTTTCTCCCTTTTGTGTTTGATAACATAATGAAAAGACTCAATGAATTAAACCCATTTAGCATGCCTACGATTCAAATTGCTTTGACTACGAATATGTTTCAATGATTCATGATCAGAATGTATGAGAAATTCTTTGGGCCACAAATAATGTTGCCATGTTTTCAAACTTCGCACAAGAGCATACAATTATTTATCATAAGTAGAATAATTTAGCATAGGCCCACTCAATTTCTCACTAAAATATCAATAGGTTTTCCTTTTTGCAGCAAAACACCACCCAAACCAATCCCACTAGCATCGTATTCAAGCTCAAAAGTTTTACTAAAATCAGGAAGTTGCAGTAGAGGTGCATTTGTAACTTACTTTTCAGCATGTTGAAGGTGTTTTCCTGTGCTTCACCCCAATTAAAAGGCACTCCCTTTTTGGTTATCTCATTTAATGGTGCAGCAACGGTGCTGTACTCCTTCACGAAGCGGCGATAAAATTCAGCAAGTCCTAAGAAACTCCGCACCTGGGTGATGGACTTTGAAACAGGCCATCCTTATATAGCTTCAACTTTGGCTTGATCAACTTCAATTCCCTGTGGAGTGACAACATAGCCAAGAAAAGAAACTCGATCGGTGCAAAAGGTGCACTTCTCCAGATTATCAAATAAATGTACATTACGTAGAGCATTAAAAACAACATGTAAGTGATCAAGATACTCGTCCATAGACTTGCTGTAAATCAATATATCATCAAAATATACTACGACAAATTTTTCAATGAAAGCATGCAAAACTTTGTTCATTAGTAGCATGAAAGTGCTAGGTGCATTAGTTAACCCAAAAGGCATGACTAACCACTCGTATAACCTGAACTTAGTTTTTAAAGCAGTTTTTCATTCATCTCCCAATTTCATGCGAATCTGATGGTAACCACTATGCAAATCAACCTTTGAAAATAAGACAGCACCACTCAATTCATCAAGCATATCATCTAATCGTGGAATAGGGTGACGATATCGAATGGTGATGTTGTTAATAGCTCTACAATCGACACACATGTGCCAGGTTCCATTTTTCTTGAGCAATAGGCACAGCACAAGGACTAAGAGACTCATGCACATAACCTTTGTCGAGCAGCTCTTGCACCTGGCGTTGAATCTCCTTAGTTTCCTCAGGATTGGTCCTGTATGGCGCACGATTGGGCAATGAGACACCAGAAATGAGATCAATCTGGTGCTCAATCCGTCGAACAGGTGGCAGCCCTAGAAGAATCTTTCTTGAAAAAACATCCGAATACTCCTGCAAAAAGTTAGCAACAGCAGGGGCAAAGAGCGCTGCGTATTGCAAATTGAACTCAAAGCATCTTTGCACACCAATGCATAGATATCAAAAGTGGAAGCAATCAAGTCATTAATATCAGATTTAGTAGCAAGCAAGCACTTTCCTTTCAAACGTATCTCATTTTTCTTATCAACAACAGATTTAGCAATTTCAGGGTCCTTACTTTTAGCTTTTGCTAATTTAGTTACATTATCACGCACAATCGCTTCTAGAGACATAGGATGCAACACAATTTTCTTATCATGGTGCAGAAATGAATACTGATTTGACCTACCATGATGCATAGAATCCCTATCAAATTGCTAAGGTCTACCTTATATTACAAGCTTGCATAAGTACGACATTACATTCAACAACATCATGATATGATCCAATAGCAAAATTAATGCGCACCAATCTGGTTACCTTGACCTTACCGCTGTTGTTGAGCCATTGAATATAGTATGGGTGAGGGTGTGGTTTGGTGCTAAGTGCAAGCTTCTCCACCATATCACCATTGGCCAAGTTATTGCAACAGCCTCCATCAATGATCATGCGGCAGAAACGGTCTTTGATGACACATTTTGTTTGAAACAATATGTGTCGCTAATTTTGCTCTGCTTTCTCTATCTGTACACTAAGCACACGCTGCACAATGAGGCTCGCATAGTGATCCGTCTCATCAGCACCAATATGCTCTTCAGGAAGGTCTTCATTACCTGCATAGTCAGTTGCAAGTGCAACATGTATATCTTCATCTAAATCACTAGTGGATGAATACTCACCATCCTCTTTAACAACGAGAACATGCTTGCTTGGACATTCGCGCTGTACATGTCCATAGCCCTTGCAACGGTGACATTGTACATCTCTAGTTCTCCCTGTAGAGGCTACCGATGTTGTTCTCTCGGCAAGGACTGCAGCAGCCTTTGATGGCATGGTTGCTCGACTTGCTGAATTGGTCAGATGGATATGTGGCTTGTTGCTAGGGTTGGATGTCAACGGCGTGGCACGACTCGGGGAGGAAGTGGCTGGTGGAGAACGTCGAGTCCGAGCACTGGTCGTGGGCGGTTGCCACGAATTACCTCTACCTACAGAAACATTAAACCTGGAATTCTCGTGTCGTCCCTGCACTTCCCGTTCAGCTTTACAAGCATAATGAAACAATCGAGTTACGTTATTGTAATCTTTATAAGCAAGAATGTCCTGGATCTTCCAATTTAATCCAGCCAAAAATCTTGCCATCGCGGCCTCCTCATCTTCCTCTATCTCACAACGTAACATACCCATTTGCAGCTCTTGATAATATTCTTCTACACTTTTAACACCCTGTCTCAATAGTTGCCACTTAATTAACAGATCATGGGCGTAGTAGGAAGGAACAAATGTAGCCCGCATGACCTGTTTCAAAGTTTTCCATGTTTGTGGTATGTTATTAGGATTTTTCTTACCAAGTTCTATCCACCAAACAGAAGCAAAATCAGTGAACTCAGTAGTAGCAGCTCTAAGTTTTTACTTTCAAAAAATTCATGATACGTTTGGTTGAGGACGAACCTCTTGATCATCTTGTTCAGTATCAACAGAATACTCATCAAAGTTATCCCCTCCGCTGTCGCCTCCATTGCTGTTGTTGTTGTTGTTGTTGTTGTTGTCGTCCTGTGTGGGTTTCCACCACCATCATTACGGTCATCCAAACGCCTCAATATAGCAGCGAGGTTGGTGTATAGTGTAGCAACTAAAGTCTCCAGTGCAGCAAGCTTGTTGTTGCCTTCGATCTGTGTGGTCTCTAATGCTCCCAACCTTTCATTAGTCACTTGCAAATCTGCATCAATTCCTTTCGAGTGTAGCCTCACCTTTCGCTCAAAATGCATTATGATTCCCCTTGTACGAGGGGAATGAGGATCACCCTAATCACCTTCTGAGCCTGACATGGTTAGATGCACAACACAAAAGGAAAAACAAGGTGAAGAGAAAAGAATCTCTAACACTACTAGGATGTAGCTACTGCAAGGCTCTCACTCTCAACCCGTTCACACAAGCTCTTACCAATTCTCACCTTGCTCAACAGGACGGTGACGGCTACCAACAAGTCGGCAACGAGGAAATGAATGTATCGGCACCGCGGCACAACAATGTATCGGCACCGCAGCACAACAATGTCCAGCTGTAGTAGGATATATGTGGAGCTATAGGATAGCTGAAAGTGTTACACAAGGACAATACTAGTACCACATTAGATCAAAGCAAGTTGAGTAAGCGTTCAAAGCTGGTATTGTGCTGGTTCGAGGCTAAAACCCATGCTAGAGACGCGAGCCTGGACACAAATGAGGGTCACAAAGAAGAACACTATTGAAGGGACAAATAAGCCTCTCTATTTTTTTCTTTTTTTCTCTCAGATTTTTTTGTTTGCTTTTTTTCCTTTTTTCTCTATTTTTTGGACTAAAAAAAGATGCAATAAAGTATAGATAGCAGATGCTAGATCTCTGTTATGATTGCGACGTGCTCGGGTGGAATTTTTTGGCAAGTGAGCATCCGTCAGAAAGCTTACGCAGAGATCTTTCCAGATTGTGCAAAAATGTTACAAACAAGTAATGGATCGCAGAGATATGGCTGTTTTCTTCCACACCAATTCTGTTATCTGAATCTGTTGTTTCCAACAAACTTGGATCTGAGTTTATTTCGACCTTCTATTGCAGATCTGATCCAAAGATGTGCATAAACAAATGAAATATAGTACACCAAAAATAGGGATGGTGATTATGCTCATTGGAGATTCAAATGTGACAGTGGACCGTGACAAGAACTCAAAACTCTAAAGGACTAGACACTAAGACTAGCAACTCAACACGACGATGCACCCGAAGACTCAACAAGCCTTAACTATATGCTACTAATAAACAGGCTAAAAAAGGCTATGGGACTATGGAAATTAATCTGGTGTTTTTTGGTGTTTCTGGACTGTAGGTAAATAACAAATTGGATCTAAAATCTCTCACCGAACAATCTTGAGCTCTGATGCCACGTGATGCGAGGTTCGGTCACAATCTTTCGATGAAGATGGTAATCACGATTGTTGGAAGGAAACGACGTTCACGGCCCGACTACAACTGTTCACGACGTTGTGCCTTAGCGACCGATACACCAATTCTAGAAGGTGAGAGTGATCTTGTCAAGCGCGATCAACCAGCCACGAGGGCACTCCTCCTGCAAGCAATCGTAGAGCAAGCAAGAACGAGATGAACAAGCACTGAATTGCTAGATAAAAATATGAGTTCAATCTGATGAAACAACAAAAGGTGAGATTCCGATGGCAAGAAGACAGGTGGTCTAGTCGACACGCGTGCTGCAAGTGAAGTAGCGGCGGCTAAACTTCAATCTATCAAAACCCAAGTGTTCTAGGTGGCGGTTGAGGCCTTTAACTAGGATGGAGGATGACCAGGGGGTGCTGAGGTCGACCTCAAACCTTAGGACGCCCCCCTAATGGGCTCAACTCGGTACACATGCCAACGGTCCAAGTTGGGGTGACGTAGCACTTTTTGTAGCAAAATGTCAATTGGCAGTGACTTGAATGTCGTATGAAGGTGGGACTAGATCCGTTAGAAAGTAGACTTGATAAGCTTTACAGGAAGTACTTGAGCGTCCAAAACGGAGTCCGTAAGAAGTCGTGGCAGGCGTTAGAAGTTGGTGATGTCTTATGATCCGAATCCAGCCTGCGCGACTCTATCTCCTGGTTGGTTTTCTCCTTGGTTCCTAAGCATCACAAGAGTTGACATGCACAGGCGCGAGTCATAGAACCTGTAAACAGAATATGTGTAGGTGTAGGGGAGGAGGACATATCAATGGTGTTGATGTACTCATCACCTGAGGCATGGCCCGATGCGGTGAACCTTGTGCTGACCGAGACATTAACGTGGTCTGGGCCAACCCATTTAGTCAGCTATACTCCGGCCCGCTTTGGACCAGGCTGGGTATTTTCCTTGAGGACACTGGGGCTAGGGAAGTAGGCATCTCTCTTGAAAAATATTTCCCTTGAGGACTCTGAAGTTAGTCGTGCTGTCGTAGTAACTGCTTTAGACATTTTTTAAACGTAATAATTTGACATGAAAAATTGTAGAAAATAAAGAAAATTTCCACGTTCCAAACAGAATTTTTGCCTTATGATGGGTTACTGTCGATTGACTGCTGTAACATCCCAAGTTTGAGTACAAATTTGAATAAAGAATTTTTTAAGCAAAATTCATCTCAAGTCAAATTTTTTCATTGAACTTTGGTGTTGCATCAACCAATCCACTGGCCTGTCAGTTGTTAGCTTGGGACACGTTGAGTCGTCCGTGTCCCGGCCCTGTTTTGGTGGCTTGTCCGGCCGGCAGTGACCTGGGCCTAGGTCACTCCAGGCTGCACGTGTCTAGGAGCCAGATCACAGCCGATCTGAGCCGTCGGCCGGGAGAGTGGCTGTGTGCCCTCGGCCTGGTAGGTGGGATCTTTTTTTCATCCCCAGATTGATCCCTCTCCCTTATCTTTTCCCACCAACCCTTTCCTTGTTGGAGCGCCACCCCCTCTCTCTTTGGGCGCACCTCTCTTCTCTCCTCTTTCCTCTCTCAAACCAAGCAGCAGGCCGTGCAGCCATTGTCCAGATCCAATGAGGGGGGGGGGGGGGGGCACTGACAGGTGACCAGCCACCCATCCCCTTCTTCCTCAGCTGGAGCAGCAGGGCTAACCTGTTGCATCGTGTGCAGGTCGGACGCGGTGGAGAGGGCCCTGTTTGTTCATCACCGTCATTCTCCTCCCGTGTTCTGGGTGAAACAACCGCTTGGTGGGTGAGCCCAGCTCATCGCCGTTCCGCTGTCCACGCCCTTTCCTGTTTTCCTGGTGAGATTCCAGCCCTATGATCTCGTTCTCATCTCTTGAGGTGCTGCCGTGTGGGGATTCGATTGTTGATTGGTGTAGGTGCCCAGGGTGGTAGATCACTGCCGATCTTCATGTCCTGGCGCTAGGATCCAAGCTGCACTATCTTCACCCTTGATCTTCATCCCTGCAGCTTCGCACCCATCCCTGCTCAAGTTTCGGTAAGCACTTCTGCACCTTGTCCTTTTTTCGGTTGGGTTGGCCGATTGGCAGACCGTGTAGCAGTCGGTTATGTTTTTGGGGCAGGGACACACTAAATAAGCTATCTCCAGGCCCCAGATCTTGTTCTGTCAGCCGATCTGTGATTTGCTATGATCGGGTCAGTTTTGAGTCTGGGACACACGGTTCGGCTGTGTCCCGACCCTAGTTCTTTTGCTGTCGAGTGATCTATGGATGTTCGGGTTGGAGTTGCAGCGATCGGTTAAGTTTTTGGTCGTGGTCATGCTGAGTCTTTTGTGACTGAACCTTGTTTCGAGTTTGGATGGCCGATCTGTGGTGCTGCAGTGTTTGGCTCACTTTTGGGCCAAGGTCACGCAGGTTCGTCCGTGTCTGAGCTCTGTTTCGTGGGCTGTCGGGTGATCTGTGACCGCGCTATAGGTCACGCAACTGGCGCCATGTTTTGGGCCTCAAGACACGCGCGCGGGGCCGGCTGTGACCCAGCCATGGGTCACACGGCTATGGTCGTGTCCCAGCCTCATATCATGCACAATCGATCAGTGGGTGTTTGGTGCCCAGGACATGTCACTGTGACTGTCTCTCAGCCCCAAATCACTCATATTCGGGTCAGCGGGTGACTAGTGTCCAGAACACGTGCCGACTACCATGTCCGAACCCTTGATCACACGTGTTTGGTCCGGTCCATGTTTTCACCACGGACATGAGCGGGAGACCATGTCCTAAAGCCAGTTCATATCCGATCTATGTATCTGTTAGTAGCGTCCATTCTAGGAGTTGTTGGTTTGTGTTATTTAGTTTCTCAACCGTTTTCATGTTGTTTGTCCAGTTGGTGATATTGCTGCTGAGCTCTTGAAGACTGTTCTGCTCGAGGACTTAGATTCCGGATGGGATCTCGACTTACGAGGCAAGCCACGCTCCTTGACCAAATTTTGATCTCAAATTTTAAAATGCATATTTTTTATTGAAACCATAATTTGTATAGCAACAGTTTTAAAATATGCTAGCAACATTCTCAAACAATGTCTATTTATCATTACACAAATTAGGAGACATAGGATTGCTTTAGTATTATTACTTTACTTTATGCTTAGTCCTGCTTAGTTGCATTTGAACTGTGATTTAAATATGTGATTAAATTTGTGTTAATTTAAATATGTGAGTTTTGCAAATAACTACATACATACTATTTAGCGGAGGTAGGTACAACTTTGCAATGGGAGGATCTAAGCTTGAACCTTCTGAGAGACTTAGTTAGTTTTTGGCGTTGAGGTTGGAGAGAGTGCATGCCCCAACAATTAAGGACCGAGTCCTTCGAGCCTTGTACGCTTAGTTGCTTACCATACATACCACGTAACTCTATATGGGAAACTACATGATTTTAAAGTTTGCCGAGATTGCTTATTTACTCGTGGATTGGTGGTGTTGTGTTAGTGTGGTCGGATTGCGATCCCTCATATGAGGTCAAGATACCCCACTTAATCAGTGGTATGCTCCTCACAGCTACAAGACAAGTTTGAGTAGAAAATTGGAATCCCTATCTTAGAGGATGGGTAATGTCGGTTAAACCTTATGGATAGATTTTGTGTGCTTATCGAAACTAGGATGCTAGTTCTTGACAGCACATCACGTAAGTCCAAGTGCATACACTCTGCAGAGCAATGCACATTGCCATGTCCTATGAAGGGACACCGGTTGAGTTGTGCTCCCCTGATGAGTAGCCTTATTTTCTTCCCTCTACTTCTATTTCGAAAGGTTTTGAACTCCGTCCTTTGAGCTGTAGTTAGGTGTGAAGGTTACACTGGCATTTAAAATAAACCCTCGTGCAGACTAACGGAGATTCTTGCGGGGCAAGATAATAAAATTTGACAGTTTTAAAAATAAAACTTCTTGAATCTTTAAAATAAAAAATATTTAAACTTGCATTTAGCACTTGAGCCAGTTTTCATCCTTGAAACTACTCATGCATGCGTACATTGTTGATAGGTAGTGCGCGGTTTGCTGAGTATACATGTACTCATGGCTTTTCACGTCATCTTTTTCAGATGTTAGCCAAGACTTCGCCTGCGGCTACATTTCGGTCAGGGATTGAGGTTTGTTCCTGCACTTGAGTTGCCTATAGTGAAGAAGGGTTGTCTTGGTAATTGCTTCCGCCTGCTGAAATCTCGATAGTATTGTTTCGCTTTGAGAGGTTTAATAAATTTTATGGATGATCATGTTGAAATAATTTATCTTATTCTTGTTTACTCATTCTGTTATAATTTTTTGACTGATCACTTGTGATAAACATACTCGTAAATCTCCTGAGATTGGTGAAAGTACATGAGATTGAATCTTATCAAAAGGTAAGAAAACCTGGTCATTACAACTGCGATCAGAAAATATGTTATGCTTAGTATGTATGGGAATTAAAGATGGTGAAATATGTATGATGTATAAAAAATAAGGAGAGATAAAGATAAATAAGCAACAGTAAGAGACAAAGTTGTATGGAAAACAAAAATAATGTATAATTTAGAAGAGCATTGACAATAAAAAGAAAAGAATATTTGTGTGGCTGCAATCCTTGAAGGAAACTTGAACGCTTAAGCTCTTGCACTTCCTCCATTCACTAATATAAGTCATGTTAGGATTTAAATTTTACTCCTCAATCTATGTTATTCTCACTTACCAATACATTTTTCTCTTTTTTCAATATATTTTCTCTTTTCGTAATAAATTTTTATATTTGTATCTCTCTTCCTTATTTTTACTTTTCTTTAATTCTACACTCAGACATAAAATAATTTATAAAAGTGAATGAAGACTGGCAAGGTATCAACAGCCGCAAACACAGCATCTTAGGGCATGCTTGGTTCATTGTCAAATCTTGCCACATCAAAGATTTGGCGTGTCACAATTTCTTTGACAAGTGTTTATTTCTTTGCTAAAATTGTGGCTTGCCACATTTGCACCTCACTTGTCATTGTCTTATATTTTTTACAAAGTTTACTAAAAATGTGATGAGCAAATTGTTCACCACACAAAATTTGGCAAGTATGTGTGGCAAAGTTTTGTAGTGATCCAGCCCTGCCCTTAAAGCCGATCACTACTACTGTTAATAATCGGAGAAATGGTGGGGAATGGCAGTGACAGCGATGCAAGGCAGCAGCAGGCGTGCGGAACGATAATGTGTCTGGGTGTTAAATGGAGGAGCAGGACGGGGTTGGTGGTAGTTAGCCGTCGTTTGGAACGGCTGGTCGCTGGGTCCATTCGCGGTCGCTGGGGGAGGACGAGGAGGAGACGGATGATTAATTCCAAGCAGCGAACTCAAGCTGGAGAAACAAGATGACCAAGACCGGAAATGTTGAAGCTAGTTATTGGCCGGCCTTGCATTCGACAGAGCAGGCGGCTGTTTAGTTTGTTACATATGCTAAATTTTGATGCTATCAAAACTTGGATGTTACCAAATTACAGTTTAAATAATTTTGTTTGGTTTGTTTCTTTATCAAATTTTAGTATATTAGCATGACATGTGAGGTCTATAAAATTATTAATGTTTTTTGAAAAAAAATATTCATGTAAGATTTTATTTTATAGTTTTAATTGCGATGAACACAATGGTGCAAACTGTTCTTAATTTGGATACACGGTTTGTGAGTAATTATCACTTGAATAGAACTTAATAAAGAATATTGAAGTTCGTACGCTTAATCAAGTTGTGACACCGGGTCCCCCTCAAGGCTGACTGCACGTTGGAAGCGCGGGCGAGCCTCCGTCGTTTAACTGGAAACCGTTGGCAACGCCAAAAAAATTTATGACTAATTAAATTTTGACAATGAAGCAAACACTAAGCTAATTTTTATTTGCTCGCCAAAAGTTGGTAAGGTTTTTGTCAGTAAGCATTCAAACGCACACTAGGTTTGACAATACGATCCGTCCAATGATCCAATCCAACTGCCCGCCAAAGCATCCACGGTCCTAATCTCAGAATGAACGGATGCGATGATACGCATCATTTCCAGGTCTGATCATTTCGCTTGTTCTGATACTCCCCCATCAGTGTAACTGAACACAGAGCGGCAGTTCGAGCCTCGTCGCCGTCCGTCTGCAAGTGCAGGCTGCCGCCCGAGCCGAGAAAAGCAGAGGTGCCACGGCAGCCGACTAGCAAACCGAGCAGCGTCCTTATATACGACGCCACGTTTTGGCCCTGCCGCCCCTTCCATTTCAGGAGCAGCGGCACGCGCCGTCGTTTGTCACGCACATACAGTACTGCTGCTGGGGAGGTGTCCCAGCCGGAGAAACGAAATCCACGTCTAGTAGTAGGATGGTGGAGCATCGTCAACCTTGTTCGGCGGCTATGGCGCTCCTCTGTAAGATCCCTCCCGCTCTCTCCGTCTGCGCACCAAATCCACCGCTCGAGTTCCGACTCATCATGACGATGCCGCGTGAAGCAGGTGTGGTGGTGGTGGTGACGGCCTCGCTGCTCTCGCCGCCGGTAGCGGGGACGACGGACGGCAGCAGCGGGTGCGGCGGCAGGGCGTCGTCCGTGTGGGTGTTCGGCGACTCGTACGCGGACACGGGCAACCTGGGCGACCTCGGCCGCGCGCTGACGCACGCGTGGTACGACCCCTACGGCAACACCTTCCCCGGCCGACCCACCGGCCGCCTCTCCGACGGCCGCGTCCTCACCGACTTCGTAGGTAACGTTTCCCCCTCTATTTTACGAGTGCCACACCGCTACTCCAACGCCGTCGCCGGAGAACATGCACGGAGCGAGAGTGAGTACAGTGGCCCGGCTGCGCTGCGGACCGCAGCAGGGCAGGCAGACTAGGAGTAAATACGAGTCGTTGGGCAGCTCGTGTGGAGGGCGGATCCATCGCGTCGCATTGATGGCGCCAATCAATTTCCCTTTCGGCCGCAGCCGGCCGCCACTGGCCGGTCCGACTGCACTGTAGCATCTGCCATATCGTTGGCCGTTGGCAAACATCATTTGCTGCCGAGTTCTTGCCATGAATCGGCCGGCTGGGAAGGAGCCCATTTATCAGATTGGAGGTGCAAGGTTTTACTCCCTTCGTTCTCGATTAATATCCTCTTAAAATTTATAAAAAAATTTATTTATTATTTTCACTTCTCAATATATTTTTTTATTTTTATCTTTATATTTATTTTTTTTATTTTCAGCGCATCTCCTTTTTTTTACTATTTTTAATATCTCTATCCACATTTAAAATGATAACTAAACAGGGTAGTGTATGTAGATTGCTGCTGCAATATCTGTTTCTGATATTAGTGCTGTAGAAGAACACACATAATTCCAGTAGTAGCAGTATGAGGGAAGGAGAAGCCGTATGCCATACAGCTTCTTCTCGGTTTCCTTCTTGGAGTGCTAAATTAGAAGCAGAACGTGCCAGTGAAGTAGTAGAACTAGCTGCGTCTTCATCTGTTACATGCTCTCTCTCTCTCTTAAAATATAAGCATTTTTAGCTTAAGTTAAAGTCAATTTTTTTTTAATTTTAATCATAAATTTTGAAAAAATTATAAAATTTTATTGCATATAAATTATATTACTATATTTATCATGAAATAAACTTTTATATTACGTAACTTTTTAAAAAAATTAATTTTCTAAATATTATTAGTTAAAGTTCAAAAAATTTGACTTTGACTTAATTAAAAATACTTATATTTTAGAGCGGAGAAATGTTTATATTTCAGGGCGGAGGTAGTATTGCCTTGCATGTGTCTTGAGTCAGTTTGACCGGTTCACGCCTTCTTTTCTCGTGCGTACGTGGCTAGGGTAACCGACGGACGACCGATCGTCCGAGAGCACATGCGCATGCCCCTTTATGCATGGGCAAGCATGGTCTCCGATCGACCTTGTTCAGTGCTGTTTCTGGTACTGTCATTGATCCGCAAGTAACTGGAGTATTGTACTGGAGTACTGAGGATGACCGAGGGATTAAGGTCAAGATGCGTTCGAAACACCTCTCTCAATCCAACAGGTGTATATGTTGAAAATCAAGCCAGCAATTTTTTTCAGGCCCCCTTCGGATCGGAGGAATTCTCCATATTCCTATATATTTATTTATAAATTTGAAATGATTTCTGTAAAATTCATGAAATGTTCCTGTGAAGTTCCGAACGGGGCCTCAATATGTATCCAGGCGGTGGTGCATCACCATCTATCTATAGTAACTGGTCTTTTCTGGAACTGCACACGCTTGTAGAATGCATGGGTAAAACATGGGTACATATGGAGACTTTTTTTTTTTGTTTGCATCCAAGTTAGTTAATTATGCAAAAAGTGGCTAATTCTGTTTGTATGCTTGTTGGACATACGCGGCTTGCGTGCGTCCAGCTGGCGCGATGGGCGTCCCGACCCCAGTGGCATACAAGCTCCGGCGGGGCGCCGCCGCGAGGCTGCTGGCGCGCGGAATGAATTTCGCGGTCGGCGGCTCGGGCGTGCTCGACACGGGCAACTTGCAGCGCAACCTCAGCGCCCAGATTGACCTGTTCCAGGCCCAGCGCCCTGCCGGCAACCGCGTATGTGAAGTCGCAGTCGTCGTCGTCTCCGGCAACGACTACGCCTTCGCCGCCGACAAGGATAACAATACGAACGTGAGTACTGCACACACGTCCCTTCCGTCTGCTGGCGACTCATGATGATATATGACACCGGCATCAATTCGTTCTTGCAGGCGGCGATCGCGTACATCCCGACGGTGGTGCGTGCTCTCCGTGAGGTGCTGCTGCGACTGCGCGACGAGGTCGGGATGCGCAAGGTGGTCGTGACCAACCTGCACCCCATAGGCTGCACGCCGCTCTTCACCCGGGCGCTCAACTACACCGGCTGCGACCCGCTTGCCAACGCCGGCGCCACGCAGCACAACGCCGCGCTGCAATCCGTGCTCAAGGCGCTCGACCCGGCCAACGCCACCTACCTCCTCCTCGATCTCAACGAGCCGTTCACCGCCTATGTCACGGCCGCCGCCGCCACCACCGCCAGGTTCCCAGAGCCCAGGCGGCCGTGCTGCGAGAGCTTCGACGCCGACGGGTACTGCGGCCAGTTGGACGATGCCGGCAAGAAGCTGTACACGCTGTGCAGCGACCCCTGCAAGCACTTCTACTGGGACGACGCGCACCCAACGCAGGCCGCGTGGGCTGCCGTTGCCGAATCCTTCAGGCCCAAGATCCAGGAGTTCCTCTCCACCTGACAACCCTGGAGGATTTCTCTCCTCGGATAAAGACCACTCAAATTAAAGAGGGCGTGCATGTACCCAAAGCTAACCACTCAAAATGAAATGAAATTCCCCTGTTACTATTATAATTTTTTCTAAATGACTCAGCTTTTTTTTTCAAATTAATAGTTATCACAGGTGCCACAAAGCCGAATCGAAATGCTCAAATCGGTTATAACTACCAACTTTCTTTCAGCTTTATGCCTAAATAATTCTACACCAGCTCTTGCCTTACCCTACAAAGTATACACAAACTCAAAAATCTGCACACTAAAAATCATCAGAGACTTCGCTTTGGAACAAAAAAGGCAGAAGTTTATCAGACCTACAGATTACTGCTACACAATCACCAGGCGACCTCGCTTCATCCCTTTCTACTGTTACACTCAGCGTTATAACTAACGAGTTCTAGTGTCACCTTGCTAATCAAGCTACATGTAGAATTACTCCAATTGATATAGGCAGTAAACAAAATAGACTAGGTGTATGCGCCAAACTATCCTATACTTACCGCACAGTCAGTAAGGCTCCAGCAACCGGACTGGAGCGTGCCAGGAGCAGCTACGAGGTGTTGACATTATCATTGGCTTCTGTCGCTGTTTGTGAGGTGACATACATCTGGTCAGCTTTCGTCTTGTTATTGGCTTCTGCTGCTGCTTGTGGGGTGACGTCCATCGGGTCAGCTTCATATTCTGATAGGAGGTCCATGAACTCGTTTAGCAGCCGCTGGACTTTGCGGTTTGATGCCATAGAAGGAAGTATATCTTCCCGAAGAAGTTTGTGCTTCTTCATTCCCTGTGGAATCGTCGTCAGTTTACATTTCATACATTAAGCTTACAAGAAATGTAATGCTATGTATCTATAGTTGTTGAACCCTTTTGGTCCATATAGAAATGGATTGAAATGTACATGGACCAGTCCAGCACAAATAGCTCTAGAAAGAAAACTTACAAGAATCTCGGGATCCCATCCTGGACTTTGGGGATCTGTAGATGATGCAGAACCAACCATGCCCATTGGAGGACCTAGGAAACTCTCACAAACTTCACGTAGGCGGGATTCATCTGCTTCTCTACATATATGAAGGGCAGACGAAAAGAGGCATATAAAGCAACGCGTCAATACAAAATACTATCCTCAAGTCAATTGAACAGACACAACAGGGACTTACGGAAACAATGCTATGGGGCTAATAAAAGAAAGGTCCATATAAATGAAAGATAAATAAAATTATAATGTACAAACCTAGCTAAAAATCTTATGTAAGACAGGAGGCATTGGCGGTACTCCTGTGGTGACTTCAAAGCCAAAGAGGCTGCCAGCTGGGTCTCCAAATGGGCACGTGTCTGCAACCCATCATCTGTAACCCTGAAATAGAAACATGCATTCCGACACATTTAGAGCAAACTCTTGTACACAGCAAGATACAGGAATGGTTTAAGGTGTTTTTTAATACTAGAGAAATCAAAGGTGCATGCTAACCTGCTCCAAATAGGCTTTCTAGCCATGAACTTTCCTATATCAATCTGCAACTTGCCCAGCTCTCCACCTTGTGCAGAAATAAATGAGCTAGCAAAATTTGATGCTGGAAAACAATCATCTGCAACCCTTAGCCAGCACTTCATGCTCATGTCATAAAGAAAAGCATGACGGCTAGCAAGGACAACTAAAGGTGAACCACATCTTGAGAATTCGGCAGATATAACCTTTACTGCACCTGTCAACAATGCGAGGTCAACTACTGAGCACACAATATTTTACCCAAGAATAAGTCTGCTGAGAAGTTCCGAATTTTGATTTCAAGTACTACATGAAATTGAAAGTACGAGCAATTACCAGCATCCTTTGCTGATGTTTCATCTGGAGATGGAACCAAAGAAGCCAAAGAGTCCTGCAAAATGCAGGTCCTGCTATAAAGGTCCCATATGTACATTAGACCTCGTCTTGTGACAAGAAGCAATTTCCAGCAGTCATCACAATCTATAAAAATGGCTGCAGATCCCATCATCATAGCTGGCATTGTTCGTCTTCCACATTTTGTGTAAACCTAATTAATTCAAAACACATGATGTAAGTGTCAAGACAAACAGGTTCTGCAAACATAAAAAAAAATCCAACAATATATGGCAGTGATTACATCACAGCCCAAATCAAAAATAGAATCAATTTACAGGTAATTTTGACAAAAGGAACATTACTCACCTGCAAGCAACCATCTTCACAGCCAACAGCCCAGAAATTCGCATTGCCTGCCAAGACAGTAACCTTTCCAGAGATACGATCTAACCAAAGAGTTGCAGATCCTCTTGTACACCTTATTTCAGTTTCTTTTGTTGAAAAGGCACCACCAATGCCAATCATATCACCTGTAGCACGTTCTACAGGTTTTGCTTCAAGGCAGACTGGTAAAGAATCCTCGTTGTCTTTCTTATCTAGTACATGGATAGAAAGCAGAGAGCAGGACAACGATGAGTCCGGAACTACAGATCCACTGTTTTCGACACTCAGCCTTCCATTGTTGCCAGCATTTGTTGAAGCTTTTTGAATAACAAGGCTCTCAGTAATATTTGCCCTTGCTGTAACACCAGAGCGATCCCTAACTCCACAGTTATTAAAATTACCACTACTGCCATAAGATGGCTTTGTCCCATTCATTCTCTGATCCAGAGATGAAAAATCTACAACCTGATTATGAGAACGGCTGGGAATGTTATCTTGGTTGGAAGGAAATCCAACTGCCTCTGGGATTATTCTCTTCCGGCCATCAGGACGCCGGTATTCTCTTTGTTTCACAGGACTAGGTAACCGTGTACTTTTATCTGTATCATCAGCAGCGGGGGTTGTAGTTTTGTTTGCGTCTTCAGGTAAAGCTTCAGGAGCTTTCTGAGTTTCCACCACAGGAGTCGGCTTAGGCAATTCAGCAGGAACTTTTGGCGCTTGGAAATGCTGGACACTGGAGGTCCCCCTTTTGCTAGCTGATTGTTTTACTGATCCTTCTTCTAGCAACAACTGTGCAGGGCTTTCAACAAGATTTGATTGGCATCCTCTAACATCACCATATCTATTCCTCTTCAGTTCATCCAATTCAGAATCACTTAATCTGTATCCAAGCTCCTTTGCTTCAAAGTGAAAGTTGGCAACCGATCCGTCCAAGGAGCAGGCAAAAAGTGAATAACCATCTGGGCTCCTATCAGGGGAAGAGAATAGTATCACTGTGAGCCTGAGCGTAAGGGATAAAATACTGAATGCATAGAAATAATCAGAGTTCCTAACCATGATAAATCAACCACACTTTGAGAAAAGAAGTGCTTAGCAACAAATAATGGACGGGCACTCGCTGTGGTCCAAACAGTAATAGTTCTGTCTTGACTTCCAATAGCAATAACATTATATGGTTGCTGCTCCTTTGTTGATGTATTTGATGCTCCATTGGCCCATCCAGCAGGTGCAGCCTTCATGTCTTGACCATTTGAGGAATGCTTACGGAACATCGAGTGATTAAACTTAACCACCACAACAGGCGCGTTATGCCCTAGAAAGTCAAAAGTTGCAGACCACTCGCCTCTCTCAAGCACAGGGGCTGAATGTCTAGGTTTCTGGAAACCATGAGTTGTAGTAATGAAGTGGCCACAAGGCGACCAAGCAAGTCGCCTAAAAAATGTTGAACCAAGCTGCAGCAACAAGGAAAGTAAGAAAGGCTTTTCACAAACAAAGAACATGGAAATAGTTAGTAACAAAAGTCATTAATTATGACATACAGATTTTGACCAATGGCCTTCTGTCTTGTGTGCAAGACTCCAGTCACTTGTACGCCATATTATAACAGTCTTATCATCCGATTGGCTTGCAATAAAGGAACCAATGGGATCCCATGTAACCCCTTTCACCAAGCTAGAATGCCCTCGCAAGACGGCGGTGCAAATGCCGTTGGTCATGTTCCATATGTGGACGGTATTATCCAAGCTGCCGCTAGCTAACATTGAATCATCAGGGGACCAATTAAGATCTACCTACTTAAGACATAAGAAACAGAAAAGGAGTTCAATGGTAAACAGTAAAGATTATAAAAGGTAATAAGAAGAGCTAAAGGCCCTGTTTGGCACAGCTTATTTCCAGCTTATTCACAGAAATAAGCAGAAGTTGTGCCAAACAACAAACTTATTTTACAGCTTATTAGTTCAGCAGCTTCTTAAAATGAACTAAACAGCGGTTTATTTTTCAGCTGCTTTTTACCAGCTGTGAAAATAAGCTGCTTTTTTAACAAGTTCCAGCTGTGCCAAACGGGGCCAAAGAAGAGTAAGAGCTCAAATTCTACACATGCTTTTGGAAATAGGGCAGAAACATAGCCAGGATCAAAATTTTGCAAGATAATTACCACGTCTGCAGTATGCCCTCTCAAGGTCATGACAACCTTCCAATTTTCTACATCTGGAGGTTCCCCACTCCCAAACTCAGATGTTCCAGAACCAGCTTTGCGCTCATGAATCAATATAACCTGATCATCTGACCCAGAAGCAAGATAACGGCCATGCTTGGCCCATCTCACACAGTTTACCGAACCAAAATGGTCTCGCATTGTGGCTAGCAACCTTTGGCCGGAGTCAATATTCACCGCATTCTTATCCACTGATTTCATGTTCCATATTCGAACCTTTTTCAACAGCAAAGAAAATAAATAGAAACTTTGTAAGTACAAGGTCACCTAAGGCGACAAAATGGAAATATCAAACAATTGTGACACCTCAGCATCACATATGAATAGCAGGTTACCATCAAATCAAGCAAGATAGGAAAACAATACCAAGTCATGTAGGAATATGAAAAATTTTAGAATGGCAAACAGTGGGCTAATGCTAATAAGCTTTATTGACACCATGCTAATTAAAATGGACCGACAATAGGGCCCTAAATCGACTTTATGATATTAAAATTGACACAATAAATAACAAGAGTGAAATAAATTCTGGTTGAAATGGCAACTACATCACAAATCCTAATGTTATCTCAGGTAATCTCATCCTTATAGTTCCATCATAGCAACAGAAGACCTTAAAATCCTTTCTACTCAGGGACACAATACCGACAATAAATTAGTATAGCTAACACATATAAAGGAGTTAGCATCGCGACATAAATACACTCTACGACAAATACTGCAAGTAAAAAAAAAAAAGAACTGCATAAAACAAAAGGTACACAAATCATCACGTTGCCACACTTACACAGACACACTACTTCCACTAAATCCCAGACTCATAAGTCAATTTATATATCACTGAAAAAAATGGTTAAGCAAGCTACTGGCAACTTTGCTTGCCAAAATTAAATAAGCCGGAACGGGGGGGAGAGAGAAATACCTTCTGGTCGCCGCCGCCAGTGGCGAAGCGGTGGCCGCCGGGCTGGACGTCGATGGAGAAGATCTGCAGGCCCTCGTGGCCAATCCAGGCCGGCTTCTCCGTAATCATCTCGCACGTCACGTACAGTGCACTCCCCTTCACAGCCCCGAAACCGACGACACCATGCCCGAAACACGACTCAAAACCCTAGAAATCCACTGGGGAGACCCTAGCTCACGCGGGGGAGGCGAGGCGGCCGCAGCTACGATGGGGACGGTGGCAGGAAAGCTCGAGAAGCTCGGAGGAGCGGGGGTTCGGCGAGGCCCGGACGCGGCGGCCGGATTCGATCCGGCGGCGCGGCGGTGGCGGTGGGGGCGAAGAACACGGCCGCTCTCGTGTTCGTCGTGTTCGTGCGTGAAAAAAAAATACGAATACGAAAACAAAACGAAAAACCAAAAACGAATTCGAACCAAAATCGAACTGGAGGGCAGGCCGATCCAAAGATCCGTACGGAATTTAATTTTACTTCCTTCTTTTTGGCCGCCTTTTATCCCTCCAATCGTATCCTGTGAAAGTAGGAGTATTTTACAGGCTTGCTTTAGGATTCGCGCTTTGAAAAAGATGCATTCGATGGACCTGCATCTGCATCAGTGAATTCCGTGCCCTGACCGACTGTCAAGTTGGAATTTTCATCACTGACATGAACTGAAAGCCTGAATTCCCATTTCAAAATGGAAAGAAACTAGTACGTAGTAGCATTTTTCTCATCCGTTTGAACCAATTGGAACCTTCAGATTCTGAGTTCAGAAAGCACGGCATTTTGCAGTCGAAATCGGGAAAGGATCCATAGATAGCGAGAGAAATTTCTTGCTGAACAATGAGGGTTACCATCGTCAGTATCTGCTAGATGCAGCGAGGAGATGCTACTGACATCAGCTGAATTGTACTGTGGTCTTTATTTCTTTAATGCGAGAAAATTTTGTTGAGTTAGTTTGAGCGAAAAAAGAAATAATGGAATTTTATCGGAAGAGGGAAGTTTCTTTCTTTTTTTTTGCGATCTTAAATCTGAAGAGCAAGCTGATCGCTTCGTTCCCTCGAAGCACGCGATGAGTGGGGAGCGGGGAGTGGGGAGCGAGGATAGGGGAGGAGTGATCCCGCGCAACGGCTGGGCTGTGTTGGACCTGAAATAACCAATCTTTTTGGACTGAAATAACTAATTTCTTTGGGCTGGGTTAGTCGGCCTCTGCTTGACCTAGAGGCCTGTTTCAGTTTGATCGTGCCGCTTCGTGGACCATAAAAATGTCTACCAAACCCAACAAATGAATTGCATTGTGTGCATAGATATGAATATAGGCCGAGATCGATCCAAATCCTAACCTAGACCTTTATTTTGTCTAATAGTTTTTATCCTTATCCGATTCAAATTTGCCGAATCAAATCCAATCCAACCTAACCCTTTTGAATAAGATAAATGGTTAATAATGATGATAGAAGTCCACGACATTAATATTTTAAAACTGAAAGAGCATAAGAGAACAAAGTTGTTGCAACGCTCCGCATCGTTGTGAATAAATATATTACAATGAACCTATTTTCAAGGGAAAAATCAATGTAAATGCATATTAGGTGCACCGGTGCCAACTAACGCTCATCCGTCTGACCGTGATCCAACAATGGAGTACAAGGCAAGTGCCTCTCTCAGTTTCTTTCCATAAGAAGTGGGATTTCTTTAGGGAGGTATTTAAAAAATGGATCCATCTGATCATGGCCAGGGCTTACTATTTCATTTAAACCGCTAAAACCGGTCGGATCGGTTTAACGAAAACCGCAAAAACCGAAAAAATAGGTCAAAAACCACTTTAAATCGAAAATTCAAAATTTGAACGGTTTGCTACAGTAAACCGGCGGGTTTCACCAGTTTGCTACAGTAATAGATTTCAAAATTTGAAGCCCACTGGTTTCACCGGTTAGCCGATCAGTTTTACCGATTTTCGGTATTCCGAATTTTTTCAATTTTTTAAAGTTTTTTAAATTTTTAAAACAAAAACCGGTCGTCCAGTAAAACCGAACCGGACCGGTTTCACTGAAAACCGCAAAAACCAACCAGTTTTGAGCGGTTTTGTAAACCCTAATCATGGCAGTTGGATCATGATCCAATGGACTAAACATTAGTTTGCACCATTGCACCTAATATGCATTTGTACTGAAATCCCCCTCCCCTCACTTTTGAAATGCAACCATCACAAACTGTGGTGATAAAAAAGATTATTGCCACGTAATAACAAATTGTAACAATAGCATTCAACTGCTGCAACGACTTATATCGTTCATTTTAAAAGACCAGAATCCTTGTAGTGGTAAATTAATTAGCTGACGCGTACACACCGGCAGATGCATCTCTAGAGCTACTAGGTGCAAAATCCAGGTCACTGATCAAGGCTCCTTCAAGCTAATTAAGCTGCTGCCGGGTATACATGACCACACAGAATGTTCTATACAGTCGCATGCAGGTCTGGATCCTCACTTGAGGACGTACTTCATGACGCCTGGGATGTGGATCCTGTAGAAGTAGTCGTCCCAGTCGATGGTCTTGGGGTCGAAGTTGAACGCCACGCGGTCCTCCGCCGCCATTGCCAGCCGGAGCTTCTCCATGTTCACGTCGTCAAAGCTTGGAATATAATATTAATTAACTCTCAGCAAGCAATCAGCAGCAAATAATTAAAAATTACTTTAAAAAAGAAAGGAAAAGAAAATAAAAAGACTAAAAATTACCATCCTTTGAATAGCGCGAAAGGGCCGTAGAGATCGACGAGGTGCATGACGAACTTGTACTTGCGGCTGAGGTCGGTGCAGAGCTGCGAGAGGAGGCCGAAGCAGAGCAGGTTGACGAGGTGCAGCAGCTCGAGCGGCAGCTTGTACCTGACCACCATGTACAGGTGGAAAGCCGCGATGGTGCTGAAGAAGTGCACCTTGCGCGTGCGCACCGGCTCGCCGTTCCGGCCCTGCCGCGGGTGCTCGTTGAAGTAGCGCAGCCCCGTCCGGTACAGAACCGCGTACGGCGCCGGGTTACGCAGCGACGACGTCGCGTTGTACACCGTCGTCTGCTGCTGTTGACGGGACGATCGCCGCCCCTCCGCCGACGACGCAGTCGCCGCCATCATCGCGTTCACCACCATGTCGCCGGGGATCTGCACCAGGCGTTCGTTCGTGATCCGTCAAAAAATTTGACACACATCTTTTCTTCGTGTACTTGAATATGGCCGGTTTGCATGGTGTTCGCGCGGCATGCCAATAAACATGTCATTTACTACGCCGATTAGTAATGCGAGGGGTTGAATCGACGACGCGATGGTTTCAATACGGCCGCCGCTTGCCGGGCGTCGAGCAGCAGGTTGAATAGCTGGCCGGTTGGTGCGCAGTGGCTTAAATGTGTTTTCCGTCTTTAGTGCGACTATGGGCGTTGGAATGTGTGATGCTTCCAACGTTCTACTGCAACCGCCGAGGTGCATGCAAACGTTCTGCTGCTACAAGGAGTACAGAGACGTTACCACGTCCATGGTGAGGTCGAGGTCAGCCAGGAAGCAGGACAGGTTCTGCTTCGCGTACCCGGACAGGATCGCGTCGATCGTCCTGCAATGCAAAGATCATGATATATATAAATGCATTTTTACTTTGACGAATGAATACGTGCTAACGCAAGAATATGAAGGCAGCCACGACACGGCACCTGGTCCCTTCGATCCATCCCGGCAGGGGGTCCGTCTGGATGCTGGTGATGATGCTGGGGCGCACGATGACCACGGGGACGTCGCCGCGGAGCTGCCCGAGCGTCATCTCGCCCATCGCCTTGGTGAACACGTACGTGTTGGGCCAACCAAACTCACGAGCCCTGGGAATTTTAGTAATTATGTTTGCGATTCAGATTCGCACGAAGAATTCGTTTGTTCGCAGAATTCAGTAGCAGTACTTAATTAGAACGGTGTATACATACCTGGCGAGGCCAAGCTCTTTCATGGCCTTCCTCTCGTTCTTCTCCCGGTCGTCCTCGACCTGCTGCCTCTTGCAGTCCCTGGCCAGCTGCAGCTCGGCTTCGACGTCCAGCTGCGCGCCCTCCCGCAGGGTCTCGCCATTCTTGAAAGGTCTCTCCGGTATCAGACCTTGTTTCTCCCCGACAACATAAGCTGCATGCATGAAGTTTGTAATCTCTTCGTCATTGCTCATGAGTAATAAGCTCAAAGTACTTCAAATTACTATTTCAGCACCTGTGGACACATGGAGGATGACCTCGAGATTGGGGCACTTCTTGGCGAGCTGGCACATGTGCTTCACCCCCATCACATTCACATCCAGAGCCACGTCGTACCTGCAAATATTGCCGAAAATAGAATCAACACTGATTGTAGCCTTTAATTTGAAGGCATGGGATGCTCCAAGGAAATGAAAGCCAGTCACTGAATTCCTAGCTAACAAACCTCTCGTAGAAGTTGGTGGTGGCAGCTCCGTTGACGATGACGTTGAGCTCCTGGATCACCTCTCGCAGCTGCGGCCCCTCCACGCCGAAGTTCTCGTAGATGATGTCTCCGGCCAACGGAACGATCTTCTCCTGGATGAAGGAATCGAACCCCTTGCCGTGCGTCTCTCGCAGAAGCCCAAACAGCTCCTTCCCGATCACCTGCACGAAACACAAGCTAATTGTTCAGTCATTCTGGAGAAATATTTTACCACAAAACAAACTGCCCTGCATGAAACGAAAAATAGATCGAAGTGTCCATGTGCAGGCTCTGAAGTTTCAATGCAGAAGATTACACATCTTTCTATTGATAAATGCAGCTTAGATGTGGTCACAAGTAGTAATAAGGGCTTCTACATCATCATGTGCTGGTCCATGGCTGGTGATCAATACTCCATGTCTAGATCTTGTCTAGCAAGACTTCTCCATGGAATTTATTAACAGGGCTAAATTTGAGATCCAGTTGCTCTGCTAAATTCGGCATGATAGTACTATCTTATACTGTTCATTGTGAGTATAAGTACAAGATAAGACTGCAAGAGCTTAAAATAAATGGATGTAGTAGTACATGTGTTCCTACTGTATCTAGGCTGATCAAGTAGTTATACAGAGAGAGGCACATAGGCACATTGTATTTGTAGTTAGCAAGTGTGTGGTGCTCCCTCATTTTTAAAATTATTATCACTACTTCACTAGTTCATGGCTATAGTTTAGTTTTTAATTACAATTATTGTCTTAGGCATTTTTTATGGACTCAGACATTTAGCTAGCAAAAAATTAATACCACAGTTCTGTTTGGAGACAATATTGCTGGTGATTCTAGTCTTAATTTTTTTTTTCAAATTGTGTGAGTATCATTTTCTAATGCATCTTTTTCTTCTCAATACATCTTTGCTTATATCTTCTCATTTATTATGCATCCAAAATTTTCACCCCTTGTTAATTGTCACACAGTGGCACAATGGCACCCTCTCTCTCTCTCTATCCAAATTTAAAATGTCACTGTATTCTGTGTGTACGAGAGTTAATAAGAGTTACTTCCTCTGTCCAGTATAGGGTATGTTTGGTTGAGCTGTGAGTTGTGGAAAAACAGCTGTGAGCTATAAGCTGTGAAAAATCTGCTGTAAAATATAAGCTGTGAGAAAGCTAAAAGCCGTTTGGCTTAAAACAGCTGTGAAGTTGTGAAACTGTAAGACAAATATATATAAGTATAATATATATAATATATATTATAGTTTATAATTATTATATAATTATAATTATATTACATAACTATAATAATATATAATTGTAACATATATAGTATTATATATATTATAAATATAATATAATATACAATATAGATTATAACTATATAATTATAGTTATATTACATAACTATAATAATATATAATTATATATTACTTGTAATTATATAATACAATTATAATTATATATTACTAAAATTACAATTATACTTTTATTATAATTATATATATATATATATATATATATATATATATATATTACATAGTTATAATTATAATAGTTATATAATTATAATTATATTACATAACTATAATAATATATACAATCATAATATATATAATATTATATATTAA